>JBAMHV010000008.1:6610301-6636299 GCA_037177535.1 Pseudomugil gertrudae
GATGTTCCAAAAACAGCACGGATGATCATGACTTTACAAATACTTCTATACCATCCTTTATTTAATCCGTTTATTTACGGGCTCAAAATGAAAGAAATACATAAACATCTGAAAAAGCTGTTTACTTTAACCTTAAACTAACTGCAAATACACACTTCTGTAGATTGATATTCAAATTACAGCCAGGCTTTTTCAGTTCAATTTTTCAGCTCTTTATTTATTCCAACTGTTGTTTATAATCACAGCAAATTATTGATGAAATATATATAAATATAGGAGTTATTAACATTAATAATTGGCTTGTACTTGATGCAGATATTCCCTCTGATATTAACATGCATGTATTGATTCATTTACAGTTGTTTATTGAGGTAATATACTTTGAGTTTGTTCAGTCTTTTAAAGGTTGTTTGATTGGAAATAAGGTGTGTAATCTGTTATCTTCTAAATGAGATGAAGAGCAGCAACTGTAACAAAGGACACCCGGAGAACAAGGGTTCAGTGTTATTCAGATTTATTTGTACACAAATAAATAGAATAAGGAAGATCCAGGTTGGGTGTCCTTCTGCCAGTCCTAAGTCGAGGATGGGAGCAGAGCGGAATCTGGAAAACAGTCTTGGGTCAGAACCAGGAAATCAGGTCGCAGGGGAAGAGGAGCCAAGCAAAGATCCAGAACGATGAGCCAAAGGGAAAATCCAGAAGCGGTCCGAAGTCGTCAAAGAGAAGGCAATCCAAAAGGCGATACAAAGCAGCACACAGGTGAGCCGGAGCCGGGGAAGGAGAACTAGGATGGGATCTGACGGGAGAAGGTTGTTAGTAGGTCCGACATGGAGTGAACAGTGAGTGGAACTTATATAGGAGAAGAGGTAATGATTAACAGGTGATTTGAGTGACTAATCAGTATGCTGGAGACTGGCTGCGTTGAAACCTGATTGTAGTGGGTGTGTCCACGATGGGGTCTGGTGCGGATGCAACAGGTATTTACCACAAAATATGTAATGATTGCAAACACTTTAACTTTCTTATTAAGTTTATTTTCCTCTATAACTCTATATCAGTTTTAGTCTATTGTTAATATGATGTGGTAATATGAAACAAGTATTTGCAAAAAGTACTTTATGGAAAAATGAAGAGACCACATTCCACAACACTAAATTGACTCCACTAGTCAATGGTGTATTGCCTTAAATTGAGAGTTACGTATGTAACTAAGGTTCAATGAATTCCAGATGACTGCCAGAGGGCAGTGCTTTGCACCTGGATATCACACGCGCGCATGCGCAGAGGTCGAGATCTTATACCAACAAAGTTACGTCCTTGAACGTGACATGGGCAACGTCAGCAACTCTATATAAGACAGTGTCACCCAGCACTCTGTTCTTTCAGAATCTATCGACAGTACTCCGAGTGCCAACCAACTCTGGCGGTCATCCGGAATTCATAGAACCTTAGTTACATATGTAACTCTGGTTCTATTTTATTCCTTCAGAACCAGTCGCCCCTCAAGACTGCTGAAGAACGTCTGCTGTATGCAGCATGTGAAAACGTAGCACCTTGACATGCTGGTTGAGTTTTCTGAGATGGAGAATAAGACGATAACCTCCGTTCATTTTTGCAACAAGAAAATAAATTGAATAGAACCCTCTTAGCTCATCTTAACTCTGAAGTGGTTCTATAGCTCCTTTCCCCAGGAGCTCCAAAATTTCTTGCCTCAGAACATCTCCGGATCTGTAAAAAGTGTCATTCTCACCCTACTGAACTTTGGAGGACAACAACTGAACTGAATATTGTAACCCCTTTCTAAGGTTGAAATCACCCAGGGGCCTGAAACCAAGGCCCGCCAGTGATCAAGATATCTCTGAGAAAAGCGACTGGGGACCCTAAACCAGGAGTCAAATGTGACCGCTGGGGGCTCCTTGATGGCTTCGAGGGGCACTCGTGGCGTTCTTGTCAGTCATTCCTCGAGGTCTGCCCTGTGGGGGCCAAATAGTAGACTGCTGGGAGGGCTGACGTGACTGACCCTGACCCCAGGATGTACGTCCACCTGCAAATTCAGACACCAGAGTGTCAACTTTAACAGACAAGACCCGGTCATGACAAGCCTTCTTTGCCGTAGGGGCCTCAGAGTGTGGGTGCTTATGGCGTATGGACTGCTTCAGTGAACTGGAGACCAGTGTTCCAGATGGCATTTCAGCCTCAACCATAGCCAGTCTAGCCGATCTTTCAGCCAATGGCATGGTAACACAATTGAAGCCAGTGTCCTTCGTGAGCGCTTGCCTCAGGTGTCAAACCCCAAGACACGGCAGGCACAAGGTATGACCGTCCTCCAGGCTCAGAGGGGCCATAGCTACTCACCCATGCACCAATGGGCTTGACATTATTCTGTAACACTCAAGCGGAACACGGCAAATGCAGTGAATGCAAAGGGGTGAACATAACCAAAGAATAAGGCAAAAAATCATTCTATGTCTTTTTGCACGGCAAAAGCACTTATCCATAATGGAGCACACTACAGAAAAAAAGGGCGCAGTGCACGCTCCACACTGATTTCAGTGCACTATGGAATTGAGACACAGCCTTTGTCTTAATTCCATTGCATTACCACAATCTCAAACAATTTGGTTGGATATGTAGCAAGCTGTGGTATACATGAGAACCGTAACAAAATAACTTTATACTCACATCTATACAAATTAGCCTCCGCTGCTGTATTGTTTGCTGTCATATTATAGTCCAGCATTTCCTTTTCCATTCACACTGTATTTTTTGCCAATTTTAGGGCAGCATCCAGATACTTTCAGTGCACTGACTTATTTCTTTAAATGCCAGTGTGAACACACTACACACCTAAATATAGTGCATGAAGTAGTGTTAGTGCACTGACTGAGACACAGCCTAAGTCTTATCCACATAAAGAATGTCAATTCTCTGTAGAAAGAATCTGCACACATCTTCTTCTTTTGATAGCATCGTAGGTATGTATTAGTCGTTTGAAGCAGTATCTACAATAACAGATCTATATTTTTGCAATATTAGTGTTTACTGCACATGTGTATTTACAGTTGTCTTAGCACAAAGTTAATTGTGTTTTGTGTATTTCAGTTTCACCCTTCTTTGAAACATCATTAAACCTGTGGACAAGGAGTTAAGTGTCTTCAGAGTCTTGATGTTAGGGAGGCGTTTAAGATATATACCGGACATGTATCGAGGACAGCACAACTGTGTTCCTCGCTACTCTTTATTATATGCATATGGTCTGTCCCAGCACGAGCACCATTAGGGAAGCCATTTCTAAAAGCACTAAAACATATTAAAATATCATCTGATCATTCATGATTATTTTATTTTAATATACTACAGACGTCTGTGGGTTTTATTATTCTGTGAGTGTTTTATGGCTATTCATGTGTTGTTTTTTATGTTTTTTTTCTGTTGTTTTTGTGTATTAGTTTGTACAGTTGTGTTTTTAGCTTGATTTTGTTTTGCACATGGTAATGCAATGTCTTTAATAAGCTGATGACTTTTCCTTCTCATTTTTGACTTGCACCAGGTTTAACCCTTTATCCCGCACTCCTTGAATTATTTGGAAATTAAAGGTTTCCACCTTAAAAATATAATTAACATAATGTTGAAGTTTGTTACAAGACTTTAAAACTTTTTTTTAAATTCTAAAATAAGATTCTTTTAATTTGATGCTCATCAGGAACCATCCATGATTTTACAAGCAGAGTTTTTGAGCAGTGAAATGAAAGCTTTTGGATTTTCTTTTATTTTGCCTGCAGATTTTGAGCAAGAATCCTTTGTACTTTGTGACAGATGTTTCCACCATCCTTTGATTTTTTATAGCAATGGGTGACTGATCAAGTTAAAAGAAGCAATAACCTTGTGCAAAGGACTTTATACATTTGTTCATAAATACGTGAATCGTAATTCACGTTGGTGGTAACAACGCCCGGTGTAGACAACTATAGGTTTTCAAATGAACGTAGAGTCAATGTGCAAACCTGCTAAATCTATGTCGGATTCCATGATATTCTCTGGCCCCCTGCCGAATTTGGTCAATGATGAGATGTACAGCTGCTTTTCATCATTCAACTGCTGGTTATCTAGATGGTCCCCCGAAAACGGCATAGAATTTGTGGATAATTGACGTGTGTTTTAGGGACAGCCCGGTCTCATATGGCGCGATGGCATCCATCCAACGTTGAAGGGAGCAGTGCTGGTTTCCAGAAATATGGGCGATAACATTAGTTGTGCAACCTGACAAACCAGAGGTAAGACCCGGCCACAGAGCAGTAGTTTAGAACACTCCTCTGAGCTTCCTTTAAGCTGATACAAACCCAATACAGAGATACTTTAGCACAGCAAATAGAGACTGTGTATGTACCCCGTTCAAATTTTAACTATAACTATAACTTTACTGAAAGGCAAGTAAAAGGAGTAAGAGCCACAAATTTATTAGAAATGCATACTTATAGTCATAATAATAATAAACAAAGTGACATAATTAAATGTGGGCTACTGAACATTAGGTTCATTACCTCTAAATCCCTCTTGAATGGATTAGTGATAATAAACTTAGCTAACTGGACTAACAGAAACCTGGCTACAACAGGATGATATGAGGCGTAACGAGGCAACTCCTCCAAGTCACATAAACTATCAAATGGCAAGAAGCACAGGCTGAGGAGGAGTGGCAGTAATATCACAGTCTAGCTTATGTCTCAGTCCTAAACTCAAACATTCATGCAATTCCTTTAAAAGTATCATCCATCCATTTTCTACTGCTTATCCGAGGTCGGGTCGTGGGGGCAGCAGCCTAAGGAAGGAAGCCCAGACTTCCCTCTCCCCAGCCACATTCACCAGCTCATCTGGAGGGATCCAGAGGCGTTCCCAGGCCAGCCATGAGATGTTATCGGTCCAGCGTGTCCTGGGTCTACCCCAGAGCCTCCTCCCACACGAACGTGTCCGGAACACCTCACCAGGGAGGCGTCCAGGTGGCATTCTAACCAGATGCTCGAGCCACCTCATCTGGCTCCTCTCGATGTGGAGGAGCAGCGGCTCTACTCTGAGTCCCTCCCGGATGGCCAAGCTTCCCACCCTATCTCTAAGGGAGACATTGGCCACCCTGCGGAGAAAGCTCATTTCAGGATAAAAGTATCATATTATCCATAAATCACCCAAACTGGAAAAAGCAAAAAGCTGTTTTATTTATAATTATCTACCAGCCTCCCGGCCCCTGTTCAGAATTTTTAATTTATTAGAGTTTTTAGACTTTCTATCCAGTACAAATTTAGATTTGGATAAAATTGTAATAGTGGGCGATTTTAATATTCATGTTGAGAAGTCTAGTGACTGTTTAGGAAATGCATTTGCTGCTCTATCAGACAATGTTGGTTTTATTCAAAACATAAATGAACCCACTCACAGTCACAAGCACACCCTAGACCTTTGTCTTAACTTATGGTTTAGAGATTAGTCAGCCAAGTGTCCTCCCACATAACCCCATACTCTCAGATCACTTCCTAATTACAATTCAGTTTATACTTGAAGATTTTATTGTTCCAATGAATTAAACACAGATCATAAGAACATTATCCAACTGATATGTGTCAGAATTTAAACACATAATTCAGCCAGTATTTAGTACTATGTTGAATGAGTATGTTGAGAACTGCGCCCATAGCTTAAGTCCCAGTAAAAGTAATCGGTTTGTTGACTGTGCCATGCACTCATTAAAAACAGCTCTTGATAAAGTAGTTCCATTAAAACTTAAAATTGTTAGGCAGAATCAAGTTGAACCATGCTTTAATGATGAAACACGTTCTCTTTAACAAGCAACCCACAAATTTGAAAGGCTATGGCATTGCTCCAGCTCAGAGCAGTCTCTGAATATCTGGAAATGTAGTCTTTTAAATTGTAAAAAGACTGTGCAGGACAGGGATGTCCTTAGACAAGTCTGCCATGTTTAGTGTAGTCATTATCTGTGTTTATTGTGCGTTATGTCTGCTGCTGTGTGATTAACTGTGTGTGAAGCCTTTTGAGACAACTTGTTGTGATACTGGGCTATATAAATAAAATTGAATTGAATAAATACAAATTGACCTCTCCACTATATCGTAGAACAAAGGTGTCACTTTGGAATGCACTGCTACATAAAACAACATTTCAGCAACATAGTACCAGGGGTGTATTCCAGGGTATATGCAGGTTTATGCAGTATTGCCACTTATTTTTCAATAAGTATTAAGTATACCAGTTCTAAGTTCTGAGTATACCAGTATATACCGATATATAAAATATACCATAGTATACCAGTTCTAAGATGTGGGTTGTTCAGTTGTATCAGCAAGACTAAAATGGTGAGGCCACTGTCAACCTTAAAATCAGTACAAGGGCTGATAAGACCTAGAGACACAGTTATCAAGAAAAACATTGCCAGCCAACAAATATATGTTAACACGTGTAGTTAAAAATGTTTCCATTAATATACATGATAAAGTGAGCAATTCAAATTAAAATGAGGTTTTACAAATAGAAACGTCCCCTTGAATGTACGTCACCCAGCAGCACAGCAAATGTCCCCAAAGCTACACTGGTCCAGTTAATTTGCAGGTCTATAAACATTAGGTGCCTCTCATTAGTCTGTATGTTGGCCAGAACATAAGAGAACTTTTTGCAAGAGGTTGGTTGGATATTAGTGCATTTTATTTTATTTGTATTTTTATTTACATAGTGATGAAGCTTTAAACCTTTGTCGTAACTGTAACCAAAAAACATTCAAGTTCTACTCAAGATGCAATATATTGCAAGCACATAAAATTCCTCTAAACATACTTTAATGCATAGTCAAATTTATAAAGCTTTTTAAAAATATATTCCCCTGAGACAATGAATAATAATTTCTGTCTTACTATGAGAGTAAAGCTTTGTGACAATACTGATGCATTGTATTGCCTTGTGGTGCACAATAATTTCAGCTTACTTTAAATAAACAAGTATTACAAAAAGCAGAAAACCTGACACTGCAGACATGATGATTATGCTCAACATAGGAGTTTTTGCATTTTTTTTCCTTTTTTTGGCTTTTCTAACACAGGTGGTGAACTATTTGAAACAAGCTGATAAAAGAATGTGATTAAAAACACCTGACAGAGAAATACTATTTTCAGATTTGCAAGCCTTTCTCTTCCTCCAACCCTCACCATCCTTTTTTATCAAGCTACAGAAAATGATTTTCAGGGTCTTTCACACTTCTTTTCAACTATTACATTTTCCCTCATCTCATCTCTCATTGCCCTCACATTATGTATTTTCTCCCCAAGCTTGCATGTGTGAGATGTGTGTGTGTGGAAAAGGAAGATTTGTGTTATACTGATGAGCTGACATAGTAAACAAGCCTTACCTATCTGTCTGTCTGTCTGTTTTCCAAAAATGATTCAGAGAGTCACTCAGTCAGCTATACACAATCAGTCAACCTGCAAGTCAGTGAATTACCCACAGCTACTAATGGTCCTTCCTCAATCTCCCTCTCATTGTCTCCACACACACACATGCAACCTCAAGTGGAGCAGCCATCCTCTGTGTAATTTAAATGACTGTCAGGTCAGTGGCGAGAGCAGCACCTTGCCACGTTAAAAATGCCAGGCGGCTGCCATCGTCACCGCCAACAAGCTGCCCAAACTGTCACACACTTACACACGTGTGGACACGCACACACACACAGAGCTGTCAGCCACCGGTCACAATGCATTTACTTAGTGACAGAATTCTAATTAGTGGTCTGGCTGGTGTCACCTGACTTGGAGGGAGAGGAAGAGGAAGATTTGAATGCTGGAAGAGAGGTTTTGGGGGAGATTGGAAAACGTGGATGTAGGAAGATGGTAGCATTGAAGATGATAAAGGAGTAGAAAGACAAGGAAAATGGGATGTGGTGGGTTGCTGTAGAAACTTAAAGAAACAAATTAAGTGAAAGAGATAGATACACAGAAGAAGAGTAAAACACAAAAAAACCAGCAAATATTTTTTCTGCTGGTTATTTTTATATGAAATGCTTTATATTACCCCCAACAAGTGACTAAAGCAAGTGACTAAATGCCCACATAGCTAATTACCACATGGATGAGAGTGCTCGAGTTTAACCCAGCATAGCTGCTGTTAACCCAGCATAGTTGCTGACACAACTGCACTCTTCATTTTGACATGCCATCACTGGCAAACACTGAGGGAGGAGGAAGAGGGAGAGATGGGGTTCTAATGAAAGGAAACATGAAAATATATGTGAGGTACCCTGACTAATCCTTGGCACACAACATCTCTATTTTCTATCTGTTAAGACACTTTCAATTTAATAATGGTATTTAACAGAAAAGAACAATGAAATGTTATGTGGTTTACATTTTCATATTTTTTATGAAATAAAACAAAATATAGGAAATGTATGCAAAAATGAACAAATAAAATATAAGTTAGTTCTGAGACCATCAATGATAACTCCACGTTTGTACTAATGCCAAATACCACATTGATGCAGCACAGGTATGGACGAAGGAACCAGAAGGTCAACAACAGCCCATTTGTAGACGGTGCTATGGATTCCCTGATGTTTGCTGTAAATGTTGCAACCACATCACTCATCTGGGTCTTCTAATTTTAATGAGAAATGAATGTACTGAAAATGTTTGTATCTGAATATATGTCTTTCTAAACCTACATTGGCCAATAGGGTGATCTGTTTTCAATTCCAGATCAGTGGTGAAAATGGATCTGTATTTTTGGTCCTTGACTGGAGGGCAGTTTAGAACCTCTGAAGGTGTAAAATGTGTGGAAGTTGATTAAGACTAAGTGGAGCACTCTGCTACTTGCTTGGCCCTTAAAGTGCTCTTTATCCTGGATATGATGAGTCCCAAGGACCCTTTCCCTAACCATCCAGAGATATACTAGACTAGACTGGCATATCGGCAAGTCACACAACAGCTCGTAGAGAAGCAAATGCAGAGCAGAGAAGTAAAGTACCTCTTCACACTGCCAGTCAATAGTACCAGAGTGAAGTGCAGAGTGTTGGGAAACCTCTTTGCTGCCTGACCCCATGAAGAGCTCTCAGTGTAGGGCTCACTGTGTCGCCTCTCTCCCAGACTTCCAACCCTGCAGCCAACCAAGGTCAAAGCTAACCCCACTTCCTGCACTGGTGGCTCAATAATGGGGCCTGGATGAACTCCTCAGGGGGACTAAAAGCCTCCTCTTTTCTCTGGATATTAAATTTTTAAACTGGTAGAATTTTTAGAGACTGCTCAGCTCAACTTTTACCATACAGAATGCAGATTTGTGCTGTTTGAAGAAATAGCATGTCTTTAAGATATAATCTGTTGACATAGATGTGAGGTAACAAACATAAAAAACAAGACAATCTAACAATTTTCTCAAGATACAACCAGGGGTGTGATCAGAAAGAAAACTGTGCTTGGTGGTGAAGTAATGAATAATGCTACTTGTGGCATGGAAGTAGCCATACTGCATACTGAAAGTGGTTCAATATCTGTAAAAATTACTTAAGGCACCTTATGTTTAAAAAAAAGAACAAATACTAGATTAAAAACTTTGCAAATAGAAGTTTTAATGCAAGAGACCCCTTTTTTTATGAATGTTACCACATTGTTTTTGTATGTAGTTGAGAGTTACTTTTGTTTAGGGATGTTCGGTTTTGACCAATATCAAATATACCAACTTTGTCCAACTCTTTTTTCAAATACCGATATTAACTGATACCAATATACTTTGATCCTACCCAAGAAGCAAAGAAGAAAAAAGCAAAATAATTTTAAAGAAATTATGATGTCTTTTCTGATTTACAGCTAATTTTATGTCTGCAGACAGTTTGAAATAAATCCAAAACATGTGAACGAGTCCACTTCCAAGCTCCTCATGCTGCAAGTTATGATGCTGTCAGATGATGTCACAGCCACAGGATTTATTTGTGTTGTGTCAAACAAACAAACATATTTAAAAGAAAAACTATACATGACATCTTTTATATTTTATTATTTTGAATTAGAGGAAATATAGATGAAGAGTTTGATATATAATATGATAATATGTACACGTTGTGTAAAAGTTGTCTTTAAAAAAAGTAAAAACTAAAGCCCATCACATTTAAAGCCAATGTTGACTGATGATGACTCAGTATGTCAATAATATAGGACATTTTTACTTTTATTGCTTCCGTTTTGTGGTCAGTCCTGAATAAATGTGTTCTTCTATCATGTGCAGGCATAAATTTTGCTTTACCATAAAAATCTGTTTATCGTCATTAGCAAAAAAAAAAATTGTGTCAGCTACCCTTGAAATTCATAAGAACAAGTTTAGTTAATTTGCCTCCTACATTGCAGGATTTGCAATGTGACTATTGCATACACATACATTGTGATTGCAATGCTCAAACAATATATTCTGCAGCTCTATTAGTGATAGTAAAAAGGAACTGTAAACAGCAAATGTTTTACTTTTATTTTGCTGATTCTGGTTTCATGTCAACATTATGTAATTCAACACCACAAAAGCTGGCCAAACTACTTACAGAGAGATGATGGTAGGATGTCTGATTTCCATTTTCATTTCAGATTATTCTCTATGGTTTACATAATGATATTGTATGAGTTCATATAACAAATGTGACAAAGTTTCTAATTCTATTGTATTTATATGGCTGCATCATGAATGTCTTAATTAGTAAATGTGTTTCCTTGCATGTCTTTTCTACTGTCACTGGTCTTCATCTACTGCTGATCCTCGAAGAAAGATAAACTCCTTCCAGGAACAATTCAGATGTGTTTTAATTGTATACTCAGTTGCGCATTTGTTATTTCAAACAGTATTGACTGGTGAAACAGCAAACATGGATCATAACTGTATTAAATTAAAATGACATTAAACCCCCACAAAGATTTTCATTTTACCATACATCATCTGTATAATCAAAGGGCACGGAGAAACGATTTATGCTAATCCATTACCATTTCTATCAGGGCCTTGTCAATATGATTAGAGAAAAGTTGCCACATGCTTTGATGAGCTGAAAATGCATGTGCAGCTCTTTGGTATGCGTGTTCAGGTCCACTATACCTGCAGCTTACAGTGCATGTTAGCACTGTAAGCTGGAGTTTTGGGCAGAAGCTGGAAACACAAAATAATAATTTGTTTATCTGATGCTTGCAAAGACAGACATGTCAGACATAAGTTAATAGGATGGTAAAAGCTAAGAAGAATTAAGATAAAGCACACTTATCTACCTCCTCTTCCCATAATCCGCCTTGTTGCTCTGACTCAAGCACAAGACAATTATCTGATCTCCTTTTACCTTCCATTAATCTCATATATTTTTCTACACTTCCCTGTCTTTCTTTTTTCCATACCCTCTCTTCTCAATCTCTTGGCCAATCAGATGTTCACCTCTTTTGTCTTTCACATTGACAGACATGCCCTCACATACGTTTATCCAGTGGTCATGTCTATGTAGGTGTACTGATGAGACCTGGTGGCTGCTGTAACAAAGGAAAAGGGTTAGTGAAGTTAGTTTCCTATCTACACACACATGCAGTGCTAAAATGACCTTTGGCAACCTATAATGCTGCCATTGTGCTTTAAATACAGTGAGTGGGGAAGAGGAGGAGGAAAGAAAGACAATTATCTAATAAGACATAATGATAAAAATATCAAAGAACAAATAGTATAAACTTGGAGGAAGAAAACCAATGCTGGGATAAAAAGGGAGAAAAAAAAAACAACTGAAGGAATTTATTTGAACATTTTTAAGGATGTCAGAGAGGCCCAGGACAAGGGAAAAATATCACCTTGCTGGCCTCATGGCCTTTATGGCCTCCATTACTCTGTAAAGATACAACAGTGTGATGACATTACAGCGTTTATGTGTGTGTTTGAGTTGTAATTAGAGTCATGCCAGTGAGTAAATGTGTGACCTAGACCTCTATCAGGACATGACATAACAATACATACACACAGAGACAACAATAACCGTGATGCTTTTGACCTGTTGAGCTTGCTCCAAGTTGATTGCGGAGTAGATGAATGGATGGATGGTGTGGATGTGCATATATGGTTTGTGACACACAGTACAAAGATAGAATGACTGGATACAGAATGGGTTAAACTTACTTCCATCTTCTTCTTTCTTCTTCTGGTTTGTCAGACTACAGTGTGATGACATTATGGGCAATGGTAAAACTGATCAGAATGCCCAAACAGCAACACCACCACACTTATCACCAGATCACTAGTGGAAGAGGAAGTGCATGACTTTCCAAATAATGGCAGCTGCGGCGGAGGCTAATTTGTATAGATGTGAGTATGAAGTTATTTTTTTAAGGTTCTAATGTTTACAGCAGCTTGCTACAGATTTAATTTTGTGCTTACAGTAACTCATGGATGGTTGAGACTGCAGTAACCGATCTAGTACAGTAAGTATGCATAAATGTTAGCAGATTTTATTCGTCTAGTGGACACAAATTAATCATTTTGACTAAATAATAAGTAAGTTAACGTCACTACTGATAAGTGACCAATGTAAAATTTTCCTATTGAGGCAGCACTTACCCACGATAGTGCGCACTACAGAAATATTTGCACAGTGTGCACTACACTACATTCCAGTATGCTATGGTATTGAGGCACACCCATGGAGAATATCAATATCCGATTGAAAGTATCACTTGTATTATTTCACAGTTTCTTTTTATTATTTGTTTTATTTTAATATTCATGTTTCCCATGGATAGGCACTAGATTAGTTGAAAAATACTTACATTATTCAAAATAAACATTATTATAAATTAAAAACTTGTGATCACTGTTATGATGCTATGATCTGAAAAGTATAGACTCTTTCTTGAACAGGAGATTCAGCTTATATAACAACTTATCCTTTATATTTCATAATCTCAAACAAAGATTCACAAACATTCATGTCAATAAACCAACTATGTTGTCCTGCAGGGTTATTCAGAAGTTGCATTTCCCCTACACTTGTTGCCTGTGGTTCTATTCTATTTTACTCTACAGTCATGTGGCAGACGCTTTTATCCAAAGCGACTTATGATAAACATGTAACTGTGTTACAGACACTGATAATTACATGTTTCCTATTGAGCTTCATAGCAACTGATTGTTTATTTTATTTTATTCTATATTATACTGTTGTTTTTTCTATTTTTTTACCCTGTTTTTTTCTCACTTCCTCCATCTCACTTCTAAACCCCCTCTCTTCTTTTGTTTTCTATCTGGCTCAATATTATTATGCAGTTCAACTATTACACTATTAGAAAAAAAAGGGACATTATTCAAATACTCATTAAAGGCCTTTTTCATTCTCTTTATATCCATTTAAACACCCATTTGGTGAGGGAAAATTTGTTTGGCAAAATACAAGAGCCATGACATCATGCTATGATACTGCATAAAACAAGATTATGCAAAAAACGGTTAAAGAAAAGACAAAAGCACAAGTTTCCAATCCCACACACCTGAACAGATGCTATATAACTAGATGGTAAGTAGTAAGCTAAAGTAGTTTTGAAGCAGTTTGGAGAAATAAAGAATATAGTAAACTTCTTCAAGCTGATGAACAGGACAAAACAAAAAGCAAACAACAACAACATAAAACACCACCTAATAATGGCGAGTTGCAGTTTTGTGGTTTAAAATGCATGCAGGAGACTGCATATGGGTAAGGATGTATGTTTTCAGTAAATTCAGGTGCTAATCATTTTAATTTTTATTCCTGTGATGTGCTATAAGTCCCATATATTTTGTTTCATCATCTAAACTAAACAAACATAATCTAAACTCCTTCACCCAGTAGGAAGGAATGGAAGTCTCTCCATCTCCCACCTCCTCCCTCTCCTCCTCTTTCTTCTCTATTTGCAAGACTGCCTTATTAGCTCTGCGATTTCTTATCCTTACTGACTGAAGACCTAGTGATTTTTATGTTTGCCCAAACGTGCCTCTGTGCCATAGTCACTGTAGTAGTAGTAGCCACTTTGCTTCCTCATCAATTGAGCATCTCTCCTAAGTTTGTGTCTAATGAGCGATGAGCGCAGCACAGCCACTAATGACATCATTATGTGTCCATGTGTGCAAATGTCACTATATACAGTGTGTGTTTGTGTTTTAAGCAACTACGGTGCTAGTTAGCAGTGTGGGTGTGTCTCATAGTAGTTTTCATTCGATGCATTTTTTGATACAAGGCACGAGAGGTCGCAGGGTCAGGCCAATTACCTCCTTGTTGAGAGATGTCTACTCTTTGATTTGGCGATTCCAAAGGTTGGTGGGGCTCTGAGGGTTCTGCTCAGGCAGACTGCTGAGCACCGATTAAGGAGGTGTTAATTGGAGCATGTTGTTTGGGCCAGGCAGGGATGTGTGCATGACGTGCCCACAGTAAGTGATTGCATCTGCACTAATTTAGCATGCATTATCATAGTGTCATGTTCATGTGCTTTTGTCCACAGCATTGAGACTTATCTTTTTTTTTCTCTCCCAGTGGGAAAAAAAAAACCTCACAGACATTAAACAGCAGAATGTGCATATTTTCTTGTGGTAGTGTGCTCTATACATGTTGGACACAAATCATTTAATTGTTAGGTCTATGGTGTCTACAAAAAGATGAAAAGGCTATCATCTTTGTCCCACAGCAGCACATTTCAGCCATTTTAACATAAGTTTCTTTATATAGTCAGAAAGTTACTTACAATTTGCCATTTCCCCCGACAAAGACTATGTTAACACAGACTAATAAAATATAATATGAAGCACATTATTCACATAATTATTATATTTATTCAAACAGAATCATCCACTTCCTTGAAAGAAAGTATGCAAACGTTGTAGCCTTTATAACATGTTAATTTATCATGTACTGTGTATTTTTAAAAAAATTATCCATTGGTTGCTTTTTGAAAATACATTTTTTGTTAGGATTCAACTATCCTTACTGGTTATACATGTACTCACTCACTGTATATACAGAACTGACTATAGGTGAATATGTTCCACACCTCACTTTGTCTGTCACCAGGAATGGACAGCTTGCCATGAAATAAGCATCTGTCCCACACATCTGTACATCAGTGAAAGTGCATGTGAGTGTGTCGTCAACACAGCACAATTTGCCATGTGTGATGAGGTATTGAACTGGACAGCTTCTCACAGGGCTCGTTTCACCTGTCATAAAACATATATCCTTTATTGGCCCGCCCATCCATCCACACACACACAACCACAAAGAGATCTACCAAGAACCTAGTGCCTTACCCAATCCCCCACCCCTCAGGTCCACTAATCTACTTCTAACAGAACAATCTCCTGGGTTTTGACTTGTACTGTTGAGTGTGCCTATGTGTGAGCTAGTCGAAGATAATGTGGTGCTATTGCCGGTAAAAGTACAGGGCAGTCCTGGGAACAAGCAGATAGAGTTGTGTTGGAGGAGGTGGAAGAGAAGGTTGAGATATTTAATGTGTTTGCCACATCAGCTGTTAAGTAATGCTTCCCATATCTGACAACCCTTGGGGGGTTAACACAGGGAGAAAAAAAAACGTATTTCAGGATTCACTGTACTCTGTCTCTGTGTTATCGTATTAGCAAGAATATGAACAATGTGCAAAGCAGATAAAAGGGGCTCAAATTGCAGCCACGTTTATAAAGAATAGCAAGTGATAACATTTCCTAACAAACCAGCTGATACAGGGGTAAGACCAGATTTTATGATAAGATATTTAGACAGTCACATCTATGAGCTAAATTCAGTCACTATTTAAGTAAACCTACATCAGCAGAAATGGATCATATAAATTATCACATCTTCAAAAACATTTAGTTTGTCTTGATTACATTTCTGTTTGAGAAGACAAAGGAGCACATATTCATCCCAGTTTTACAAGATACATTATATTAAATATAGTTCGACACATACAATGAAATGGAGCATCTAAATACAAAATTTATCTTATTTGAGTTTTGAGTTTTTTGGTAAATTAGAAGTTGAATAGATTGTGATTCAAATTCTTCAGATTATAATTTATAACAGTCCTATATTAGCTAAATAAGTATGTGTTTTATGTATTTTAAGTGAAATAACTTAACATAGGGTTCATTGCAACACTGCAACCTACTGTAAAATTATACATCTCTCCAATTTACAAAATAAATACATGAAAAGCTGTGTATTGAACTACAAGGGGTGTACATTGCCAGTTAAAAATTTGGACAAACATTCTCATTAGATTTAATGGGAGAGTGTGCCAAACCTTTTCACAGTTACTGTACCTGATCGGCTCGATGTCAGGTATAACAGCAGGGACCACAGCAAAAGGGAGGTAGCGTTTAACAATTTGAGTAAGCAGGCCTAGAATTATTGATAACAAAATTACATTATGGACCAGTCAGAATTAAAAAAAAAAAAAAAGGTAATCCTCAAAGACATGTAGGTCCACCAGGGAAATGTCCACATCACCAATAGGCCAGTCTGTCTCTGGGTCTCACCCCTAATGCTTTTAGTAAGCAATAAAATAGTGTTTAACATGGTGGATTGGTTAGACATTACATTTGAACATCACATGAGCTGATGTGGAAGTTGAACACAGTGTAATGGTCTATTTTGAGCTTGAAATTTGTATTGAAAACATAATCATTGTAAAATGCTGAGCCTAATTTTTTTTATTGCATCAATATGCCCTGTGGATTTATACAATGATATGTTCTGCATGATTAGAAGTTGTGCAATTGTGCAATTTTGTGAACAATATTTGAGTCAGTATTCCCATCAATATTGGCATACTGTTCACAAGACTTTAAATTTACAAAGGGATTGTAAGAATTGTGCATAATAATATAAATTATATAAATTCCCACAAACATAGAACCTACATTGAGGGAAGATTCCTGCATACACTTACAGCAGTGTGTAATAACATGTGGTAAAGGTTTGCATCAGAGCCATAAAACTACGACAGTTAAGTAAGAGGAAGATTTCCGCTACAGATATTGCGCGAGCTGTCCTTTCTCTGAGCTCCTACAGCCCATGAGCTCTCTCTCCTGTCACAGTATCGTTCCACAGCAGGACCTGCTTACCTCGCTGGTAAACCAAACAATGCTTCAAGATTTCTCACCAGCAAGTCAGTCCATTTACAGACTCCCGATAAAATAAGATCTGGTGTAAGTGATATCAGCAATGACTCAAACCCTTCGATTCCTCAGGTAGAGCTTAGGTAACATTAGTAACCAACCAGGATAAAAGTTTCTGGCTAACAGTATTTAAAATATGTAGTTAAGCTTGATTACTTGCTGTTTGCAAAATGAGGGCAGATGAGTCAAGAAAAAGAGAGAAAAAGTGTCATAAACAACTGTTACACTGCCCAGCCACAAGAAAAAAGTTGATGCCTGAATTTAATTAATGAAATAGGTACAAGCTTCTGTCTAGGAAATTTCATAACTACTTTCAGCTGGCAACAAGTTATTTAACCCCAACTGGTGCAATGAGTTACTTCTCATTTCCTAAACAACCATGACAAAGGTTGAAGCGTTGACATACATCAAGCAGAGGAAACATCTAAGGAGATTGCAGAAGGTTAAGAACTGTTCCACGCATTATTAAAAAATACAATGCATAATGCAAAGGGAACTGAAGGGATTGGGATTGAACAGCTGTGTAGCTACTAATAAATATAACTAATACCACTAATAAGCCACTAACAAATAATAAATATAAACACTAATCAGGGATGCTAGCAAGAATGAAAGGCTTCAATATGCTAGGAAGCATACAGATTGGAATCTTGAGCAATGGAAGAAGATCATGTGGTCTGATTAGTCCAGATTTACCCTGTTCTAGATTAAAGTATGTATCAGAGGAAGAAGAGAGGCAGATAAAGTGATGCAGCCATCATGCTTAGTTTCTACTGTACAAGCCTGTGGAGGCAGTGTTATGATGTGGAGTTGTATGTTCTCAAAGAATAAGGTCAGCTGATCACCTGAATATCCTGAATGACCAGGTAATTCTATCAAAGGATTTATCTTTTGATGGATGTTACACCATTTGCAATGCAATGCTTTAAAGTAAATCTGTGACAAGTTTCAAAACTGATTTCATCATCAGAACAAATCTCATACTAAAGAAATAAAAGAAAACTATTATTGGAGTAACAAACTGTTAATAGAATAGAGCTTTAACTGTATAAAACCAGTTTACAAACACAAATTCAGATAAAAGTACAGAAAAGACATCCCTGTACTCAAACAAAGCAGACTTTTCTTCTGATAAGCACCTCAACCCATTTGGTATGTCTCTCTTTACTGCTGAGACAAGACCATTCATCCCTTCTCAGTCCCTCAGAACTACCACTTTATTTATACACTGGCTCACGGACGGTTTGTTATTAAAGTAAGACAAATTGTAAGGAACAAAAGTTCAGGCTTGTACAGCCTGCTACCCTCATCGCCTTTGTGTCAGAAAGCTCCACACTGCGTAATGAATCATGGTGCATGTACATATGTGTGTAAACGTAGTGTGTATGAGTGCAAGTAGTTAGTCCTCTATATTTACAAATAATCATGGATTACCAGGTTTATTGAGAGACTGGGTAATTTCTAACAGATAGCATGACAAGCTAACGAAACGGAAACAGACCTCTCTGTGATAGGAGTATTTTTTTATTGGTTTGTTTCTTTTGATGTTTGTTTTTTTCTCTTTTACTCGTATTGCATGATCTGAGTTTAGCAATGGCAGCAAAATGGCTTTCGTATGAACACTTTCTTTATCCAGTCACAACAATACGGTCATACTAACGTGAATATTGTGTGAGTGGCAAGGTTTCCCCAAAGCCAAACACACACAAGCACCTAGAGATACAACATGTTAACCAGCAGCTTTATCTCTGTCTGTCTGACAACTACACAGAATGCACAACCTAAAATAAACCATTTTCTTCAAGAGGTCAGTTGGTGAAAGCAACACCCAGCGCTATAAGTGTGCCAGCATGTGGGTGGCTGCTGCTGAGAGCACTGTTAGATGCGCTGTCACACACTACTTTCATATCTCTGTGTTTATGTGCGTGACCGACGAATTGGAAACAGAATCAGAGTTTGCGTGTGTGTCTATGTGTGTGCGTAGATGTGTTCAGGTACTTGAACAGAGTGCAAACAAAAGCAAGGGCCTGACTGAAAGACAGGCTGAGTAGAAGAAACTGGAAGACAAGAAACCATCAGTCATGGCTGCAGCACCACCATTCTCCTACAAACACAGAGGCTGAACTTTAATCCAGCAGAATGACATCACCTCGTGTAAATGTTGAACACTCTTAAAAAACTTTAATCTCTTTACTTTGTTTTAAGCTCTTACCTTTTTGTGTACCTTTTTTTTAACCTGAGCCCAAACAACATAAAATTATAACATTTCTAAAAAAAAACTGTATCTAGATAATCATATTGTTTCTCTAATTAAGACACATCTTTCTTGCTGTTAACTGATGACAACACCGCAAACAAATTTATGTGTCATTATACAGTAAAACACAGCAAGATACATGGTGTTAAGTCTTGATAATAGGGACCTGGTTTGAGCCTAATTCTTTGTTTTACAATGGTTTCGCTTTTCTAGTTCAGCCCAACTTTTTTCTTTTTTACTTTTCTACTTTTTGCCTTTAATTCTCTTGACCAAATAGGTTGAAGATTGAGCCTTAGCAGGTGGTGACTTGAGATTAAAACAATCACTTTTTGTGGTCACCCTTTTCCAGTTCCATCAACAACTTTCTTGTAAGCTCTGTGCAACGAACACGCCGTGTTACATTAAAGTGTACTGAAAATGCTTACAGCTGAAGCCCGTATGTTGAAGTTAGAGTGGACATGTTTGTGTTGTGCTTTTTGGTTTAGTTTTTTGCAGAATGAGAGGAGTGGACATGGTATTATAATTGTACATTGCTCTTCTAACAAAATTGTTGTTATTTCTATAGTTATTATTATTATTATCATTATTAGGAAGTGTTAAATTCTCGTCAACATTACTTAAGCACTCATTTGTGTTACATCTTACATGGAAACACAATGTATATTTGGTGACATTCAAACAGCATTTTGTGGTTCCAGAATAAAAATGTGAGTGACCTCAGCAGTATAACATAACAAAACTCCCAGAAAGCACACAAACCATCTTGTCATTCATCATAGTTTGTGGGTGAGTGATCTACATCTTGACCAGGGCATTGAATTGTTCTGCTAGGCTGGTTTACCTCTCTGTACACACTTTGAGTCATGATTTGCTGGGAGAAACGAAGAAGTGGTATGGAGGTTAGAAAGAGTTGACAAAAAGATGACCAAAAGTACAGAGATGGCGAGAGCAAGAGGAGTGAGAAGAACACAGAGGGGACGCAAAGAACAGGATGCCCTGAAGTGTAAATCAATACAGAAGAGGATGTCACATTGACAAATGAAACGCTGTGTGATCTATTAGTTGTACTACTGACTATGTTTAACAGTTGCCCTGTGCTTTGGTGATAGTTCAGAGACAAGCAGAAACAGTTTAGAAGCCATTTCTTTCACCTGTTGCCTGCAGAGAGGGATGACAGTTAACTTCTTTGTGTCAGAAACTGTGCAAAAACAATATCAGTCTAGTGGCTTCTAACCATTTCCCTATTACCTCTCCTCCCTCCTTTATGTTAGAATAAACAAGTATTTGTTCTCATTACTAATTAAACAGCAGCAAGAAAAAATGCAATAGGGAAATTGAGAGCACTGCAACCTCTTGTTCACCACCACATACACACATACACAGAGGGGTTTACACCTTAAAGCTCTGTTTTCGTGCTAAAAAAAAGAAGTATTAGTGCATTACATGATTTATGAGCTTTGTTTCTCTGTTGCTGTTGTAGCATCCACCTGTAAGCCATTCATAAAGCAAGCAGTAGAATAATGAATGGCTGGTGTCTGGGGCCAGGCTAACCTACGCTGTGCCCTGGTGACTCTTTAAATGAATAGGAATTAGTCTGCAAGAATAGAGCGCAGTGCCCCCTCTGTGCATGTGTGGGTGTACGAAAGTAAAAGAGAGGTTGTTGTTTATAGGCACAAGGGATAACCATTTATCAAAATGCCACTATCTTGGCAGGGGTAGTATAAGGGTTTGGACAATGGGGCATTTGTAGGGAAATTGTGTTTTCTCTCCGCCAGTGGGTCTTATTTTATTAGTTTGGAGAATTATTATTCAGTTCATCATTGAAATTTGGAACTACAGTAAAACAAATTTCCACATATTGTTTTATCCCTCGGGTTTATTGATGCTGTCGATAGTTGTGACTTACACAGGTTAACCCAATTAGATTTTTTCTACGGTCCTGGTACGGTCTACTGCGGTAGCCTGGATAACTTGTTGTGAGGAGGGGGGTGTTGTGATGGCTTTAAACCAGGATAAAATACTGATTAGTATTGTCGTATATATGTGCCATCCTGCCCCCTCCCAAACAACTCTAAATTTTCACCTCAATTTATTCTGACATAGGAATTGTAAGATAGTGTCTTAATAGTGAGGAGTAATAGCAATGTAATGAATCACTGGCAGCCAATGAGTACTTCATCACTTATTTATGCACATCTCCATGTGCAACATGTGGCGATTTTAAAGAGTTATGGACACTTCCTTTTTGTAAGGTTATATTCTTAGTTACTCAAAGTGACAACACACTTGCATATGGAAATAAGCACCATATTGCTGAACAGGGATACACTCTAAATAACTAATGCTATATTCACTTTTTGCCTTGGTGTATTGTTACAGGGCTTAATTATGGGGAAGTGTTATGCTACGGGAGTTGTAGCTCCAAATTGGCTCATTTGGTGGCTGCTCTCTTCGACCATTCAGCTCCTGTGGTGCTTCAATTCAAATGGATCTGACACTGTAAAGCAACTGAGAACCTGAAAATAATGAATCCTAAGTAAAAACAGTACAGCACTGTGCCTCTGATGATTGAACATACTTTACTAGTATGATAGAAGGGAACACGACAAGACAGTGTTTACTGTTATCTGAGGAACTGTGTCTGAATTTAATTAGAGTGAATAGTCACTGCCTTGCAATGTTGTAAGAGTGAGTGTGATTTGTCTTCCATTATTTGTGATAAAATGTGCTTTTGTTTCAAGTCCATCTTTATTTGCTAATAACAGTTAATGGGAGCAACAAATCAAATTTTAATCCAGTATTTCTAATGATTAGGGCTAGGAATCACTATTACAGCAAGACAATGCCGAACTGTTCCCATGATGACGGCAGGAATGTGTAGCTTTCTGTATATCCTGCATCTACAAATTACAACTGAGAGGTCTCCTGTGTCATTTCTAGCCAAAATCATCTTCTCTTGTTGCGGTAAAGATTAGATTTTTAAACAACTTAATGGTAATACTTTTGATTCTGGACACTCAATGATAAAAAATTCTAAATAAAAGACCTTAAGCTCAGAAAAGGAAGATACATGGTTTTTGGTAGATTTTGTTCACAGCTGTGATAATGTACTAATCACCCCAAAATCAACTTGTCTAACCAAGATAATAACCAATGTTTAATTCACTATTGGATTCCATTCACCTTTATACATGAGACCATGGGCTCTGCCATGTTTAAAAAAAATGTTGTCAAATGTTGTTTAAACATCATAATAATCCAACAGTAAGCTTGGCTTAGATGAGTTTATGTATACACAGTTCATTTCAGTCAGGCTGCTGGGGTGAACTTCTGCTCTGACTGCTTCTTGGGGTATGGTGACATGAGTACTTCAAGCCCTGTGCATGATGGCATGATATGGCATGGTATGGAACAGCAGTATGGTATAAGCATTATGTTAAAAGGTGCATGCATCTTATAATTTTTAAAACTCCAAACAGCTTAGTGTTTATGCTTCCACCTTGTTGTTCTTTTGATCAGATTTAGTCATTTTTTATTTGTTGATTTCTTTAACTCTTTATTTATGAAAATGAATATTTGTCATATATGGTTTGTCTCCACTTTACCATTACTGCTAATTCAAAGTTTGGGGACACCTGTGGCAGTAATGTTCAGGACCACACCAGCAGGTGTGAACATGTGTATGTATGATCCCAATTTAACAACCATCTGCCACAATAAACCTCCCTTTGGTGTGTATGTATTTGTGTGTGTAACATCAGGCCATTGAAGCTAAGAATCAAACAGCTAGCAGATTGTGACCTTTTGTTTTTCTGAAGACACACACATTCTATACATTATACTGTGTGAGTACAGAAACAGGACCACAAACACACACATTATCAGATAATTCAGTTGTTGCTTCTGAGGCTTCATGACAGCTGTCAGTCAGCACTCATTCAGTAAACATACGTACAGTTAGGGGCAGTGTTGAGGTTAGTGGTCCGTGTGATCGGATTGGTATGCAGCCAGCATACACACCATGTTAGGACATTCACTACCCTTTAGGACATGATCTGTGAATACCAGTGTGTGTGAGTGACCCTCTGGCTCTATTGCTGTGAATACCAGTGAGATGACTGCCACCTCAAGCTGATTGGCACATCTGAGTTTAAACAGGACAGGCAACACACTGACACACATACTTGCACAAACATACACAAACATTCAAAATATTCACTCTGGATAGGATGCCAACTTTCTGAAACCATTTTCATGCAGGCTTTTGGCATGATCCAGCTGTCAAATCTCAACGGGTGGGAACAAACAGATGATGACATAAGTCAAATACCTCTGCCTCTTCTTTGGTTTATTTTCATTCACAATGAGAAGGCCATAGCACCCACTGCTGTGCAACAGATGCACATAATATGTTGTGCAAGAGCTATAAGAAAGAAGCAGCTGCATGCTGTAAGCAGCATCACAAACAGACATGCAGCTGTTCCTACAGGAGCAAAACACAGCAAAGTAAATACCTGATCAACATACAGGACTTTGAATTATCCTGTGGATACTGTGATCATGTCAGATTGAGCTTCTGAATGTATTTCAGAAGCTTTTCACCATCTGATACTTAAACTCCACAAAAATCTTCAATTTTCATTTCTTCAGCTAGCGTTACTGCTTTTAATCTAATGGTGACCGCGAAACGCTTCTCCCACTCGTTCTTTGCTCGATGATCCACTGCTCCAGTTTTTCTTCCAACTCAGGCCACCTCGCCTTATGTCCGCGGAAACTCAGCTGTGTCTTCTTGACCTGTCGGAGCTCGTTTTCCAGCTTCCTCCACTTGCGCACCATCGATTCATTAATCTTAAATTCTCTCGCGGCTGCTCGATTTCCATGTTCCTCCGCGTAGCTGATGGCCTTCAGTTTAAACTGTGCTTCATAGGTGTGTCTCTTTGCCATTATCAGGGTTATTAAAACAATGATGTTCTGTATAACACACACACCTGTTCTTTTATATACAATCACCGCCCACATTTCCCCCTTTAACATTCTCATTGTGTTCTCTACTACATCCACATGTATACTATATATGTATACATACCGGTACCTGTATGTGGCGCTACAACACACACACAGGGCGCACTGCACCATAGGGCGCGCCGCACATTTTGTACAAAATCTAAGACTTTAATATGCGTCTTATGGTTGTGAAAATACAGTATGTTGTTGGTATGATGTAGCGCTGCAACCTTAAGGACCCAACCCTTAATAAGTGGTAGTAAAAGTCCACTTTTTTTAATAAGAGGTCTTTATTTGTCCCTATAACAAAATATATAAAAATAGTATTAAAGATTTTTTTAGGGATGTTTACCATTATTTATCATGTGATATGTCAAAATTATTATTGAACAGTTTTTCTGCTTTCTGGTGTCAATTAGTGGCCAGAAGACAAAAATCTGATTGTGTTCCACAGAATTTTAAGTTTTTACCGTAAAGTTATTGTTTCCTGTTGCCTGTTGTGAAAGCAAAAGTGTAAGGTGTGTTTTCTAGTCCGCTACACCAGTGTTTTTCAACCACTGTGCCATGAGAGATCACCAGGTGTCCCATGAGAAATGATCCAATTTCACCTAAATGATTTAAAAAGCAGCTGAGTTCATCTAAGCAGGCCTACGTTTTTCCACTCAGTGGTTAAAAAATAAGAAAGTTGTAACTGTGTTTATTTGATTCATATTCAAAACACTTTGACAAGAACATCTTCATGTTGTTAATATATGCTACAGAATTTAGAGGATTTTTTTGGTTTGTTTTTTAGGCAGGGTGTTAATATTTTTCTAACTTTTTTTAATGAAAAGAATGTATTTTTCTTCAAAAGAAGTTGAAAAACACTGACCAAGGCTTTCCATGGAAGTTTCAGACCCATGAAGGTAGATGATGAATGGCAATGTACCATCATTAAAGCATAAAAGGACAAGTTCAAACACTTATAGTGCAACTTTAGGGTCTGATGTTTTATTTAGCCAACCTGCCCTGATATGACGTTTTTGTAGCTCTCCAATCACTGTACCATTAGCTCACTTCACACTTCCTCTGATCCTAATTGCCCAGGCAACAGAATAGTGCAATTACCAAAAACTTGGGTGGGTATTTCTTTGAGAGCGCCAGACAAATCAAATAACAATTAGAGAAACAACAAGGGAAATATGGAAATCTAAAGGGTAAAAGGGCAAAAATTTCAGATACAGAAACCACATAGGAGAAAATGACCGAGTGAATGACAAAGACATTAACACAGCCTTGTGCACAATTATGTGTGCACACACTCATGCCTTTGGGCAGCACTTTCACCTCCACTGACATTTAACTAAATAACCAACCTCTATGTCTGCCATCTACAGCCCTTAACCTTAGGGTTGGAGGGTGGAAAAGGTTCTGTGTGTATGCATCTGTGTGCAATTTGCAAGCATGGATTTGGAAGGCTGGAACATACAAGGAGGGGTGGGGGGGGGGGGGGGGGGGGGGGGGGGGGGGGGGGGGGGGGGGGGGGGGGGGGGGGGGGGGGGGGGGGGGGG
>JBAMHV010000008.1:6641020-6651572 GCA_037177535.1 Pseudomugil gertrudae
GCGTTTTTGTGAAATTGCTACGTTTTTCCCTGTGGACAAACGTAGGTATTACACAATTTAGTGTGAGACTGGGTTGACATATAATAATAACATCCGATTTGTCAGATTCAGCGTTCCATTGTGGTTGGAGTCTGTCCAGAGTTTATAGCTCATGGAGAGGTTGTCAGTTCATAACAAGGACAAGACAATAACAAATTAGACAATTATTCATGCACACACAGTCTAAATGTTCATTTAGATTTACCAAATAAGTTTACAGTGGACAGTTGAAGGAAACTAGAGTATGTGGAACCATAGTCAGAGGATGCTAACTCCACTCTGAAAAACCCCAGCTGTGATGTCAACCTTCTTGCTGTGAGGTGATGCCACTAATTACCAGGCATGCTGCAACCCTGTTGTTGAAGTTGAACATCTTACATATAGAAAATCTGAAATACTAGTATCTTTACAGCCCTTGACAACAGTTGCATATATATATATATATATATATATATATATACATACATATGTATGTATGTGTGTGTGTGTTCAGCATATAAATGAATGCAAAAAATGCTGTGCACTAGTAGACTATAAAATGTATGAAAGCATAAATATAATTTGCTGTGTAAAGCTCAATGAATGGCCACAAGCATTCAAATTGCTCAAAGAGAAATTTACTGCGTATGTTAATGAAACTTAACACACTTGGTATAATCTTCACAATCTACAGGAACCAGCTCATTGAAACTCAAATGAGTAGGAGTCACATATTACAGGAAAAGATAAGTTATGTTATTGTGCAGCAATAAAACAACCTGTGTTTTGTAAAAAAAAATTCCAATAATAAATTTCAGTACTTCTTTTAATTCAGGTAAGAAAAAAAAGCCCAAAACACTTTTGGTTTGCACACACGCTTAAATCTGAGACCGTTTAATGTGTAGTTGTGATTAACTTAGCTGGTGGTCAGAGTGATGTTTTCGCCCTTTGTAAACCCAGTCAGTGGCGCCCCAGCCCTGTCAATAATTAATGCTAAGGATGCTTGGTGTTTTACAGGAGGCCACAGCTGTGTTTTATCACTGGAGCATGCCACTCTCATTAGTTCACATTTGATAAAGCTTCACTGTACACATAGACATTAAACACGGACAGAGGAATGTTCTCTACTGCTATTTGATTAACAATAAATCATAAACACAAATGTTAATATAGAACTAAGATTTTTTTAATATATATAAACAATCTGTTTGTATTTTTTCCCATTCCTTCCTCATCCAGCCAATGTTTTAAGCACTTCTTTTCTCTCCATGCAGCCCTGTCCTTGTCGCTTCCTGAAATTTACTGAATGCAAATCTGTGTGAGAAGTCGTTTGTGAGGAGGTTGTGTGATAAGATATACATTTTTAATGAGATGGAATAAGATGAGGGTGAGGGCAGGGTCAGAGGTGACACACACACAGACACAAAACACTACACGTGCGCATGTAGCTAACATGCACACACGCATACACACATAGGCCCTCAAAGGCAACTGTGTGAAGTATGGTCTCATTAGGCATGCTGTAAGGGATTAACAACAGCAGTGACATTTGGTGTCTTGTAAGCGACCAGTCTATAAAAACAGATGGGAGAAAGGTGTGTGTGTCTGCGTTGATGAGTGTGTATGCGAGTGTGGGATATAAATGTTTCTACGTCTCATTTTTTTTCTTACTCACCGAGTTGCTTCATATACACCTGGCAACAGACGTTCCCAACATGTTTGATGGGAGGACATTATTATTTGTCCCCTGGGTATTTTAGCCAGTCGAGTTTTCTGTTGTAGCCAAAGTGATTATGTGATCCGACTTTTATTACACAGCTTTGTCCTCATGCAAAGCTCCCCTCAAAGGATTCAGGGTGAGCATGTGGGTATGTGTGCCTACTACACCTCAGTCATTTTGCTAGATTGTGTGTGTCAGCCTTTTTTTTTTTTCTCCCATGTGCCAGTCCCCCATTTGCTCTACCAATGCACCTACAAACTGGCTGCATATTCAAACAGCTTTTACATTTACTGTCCTGAGGATGGTGAAAAGCAGGAGAGGCTCAGCATGCAGTAGCTGCCAAATAAACCAATGTCAAGATGGTATTCTAGTTAACGAGCTGCAGAAATACAGCTCTCACCTCGTGCCTGCATGTTTGTGTGTGAATGCATACAGGGAAGAAAGAAAAAATGTCCCAATGTCAATATCACCCATTTGTCTTTTTCCCCTCAAGAATGTAATTTGCTGTGTGACTATGACTGTGCAACTTTATATCCCAATCAGTTCAATCTCAATCAGTGAGTTAAGCATTTACATCTGTATTGTTTTAAAGAAAACTACATTTTTACAGTAACAACAGTAGCTGTGGTACACACATTGCTGTAATAAATACAGAAGAAGGCATAGAGTTCCCAAAGTAGAGATGGAGCATGTTTTCAGCAATGTCTGTTTGCCTAAAGAGACATTGTGTTTATTTAAATTGAACTCATGTGAAGTATTTATAAGTAGTCAGTGTTTTACTTGCAGGAGAGAGCAGGATGCTCTTAGTTTGTAGAATCAGGGGAGGAATCTTGAAGAAGAATTTCATAGTGAAGTGAATGTCCAAACATCTAAAAACAACAACTACACTAATCAGTTTGAGTGAGTGAGGTGTTCAATTTGACGCTACTTTCTCAAACATATAGTGTCAGTGTTGGTATTCTTCTTGAGTTTTGAATGTATTGCTTGGTTACAAAAAACAGTGGCAAATAAAATTTCAGCTGCAAAGTGTTGCCAAAATCCCTGTATAAAGTGTTTGCTCAAACCATAATCAGAGTATACATTGCATTAAATTGTTAAAGTTGTCTGTCTTGTGTGTTAATATTACATTGCTATTAAAGTAATTCTATGGTAATGTACGAGGTAAACACCATCAGTTGATTTTGTGGAAGGCACCTGTCTTTAAAATGACAAATGTTAAAACTTAATATCTAAGTTAGGCAGCGGGAACATTTACAAAAAGTCAATATTTGCCATCATCTCACTGTCATCTCTGACAACAGTGTCAAAAGTCTGAGAAATTCTCAGACGTGATTCACTTCTCTGGAGAAACAGCCGCTGGTCTGCAGGACGTTCATTACAGACACGATGTTAAAAACAGCTTTGTAACTATTCTGTTCTGAATGCAATTCCTTCCACTTCTCCTCTCAGCCATCTTTCCTTTTTGCCTCTTTTCCAGTTCTCAATTTAATAATTTCTACTCTTCTCCAAACCATTTCACATCACCTGTTCTTCTCCTCTCACCATTTCACTGTTCTTCCCCTCTTCTTCTGTCTCCACATCCTTTCTGTCACAGCAGCAATGATGATGACTAGTGAGCATAATGCATAGCCATGAATAGGACTGTCCGGCTGATTGTGATGTATAGTTTTTCATTACTGCTCACCAGCCCCCGTCATTAGGCACAGAGTGGATAGGTGGAGTTGGCAAAGGAAAGGGGGTGAGGGGAGGGGGGTGTGAATGTTGGAAATGGTAGAGGGTTATCTATTTATCCACTAATTTGTGAGAAGAAGAAAAAACCCTCCCCCTTCCTGTATGACAGTAATCAGGAGACGAGGTAATCGTCTCGATGTGCTAGAAGCCTTGATAGCCCATACCTTATGAAGAGCTATGTGATGTCAGGCTATTGTGTGAAAGAGGGAAAGAAAAATGAGCATGGAGGGGAAAGAAAGCGTATATAGCCTGCATACCACCAAGAAATGACTGAGTGAAGCTACTAAGAGTGCAGTTCTCGGAATGAGAAGTCTATATTCAATGTGATTTCAACAGCAGAACTAAGACAAAGTAAAACCAAGTGCAAGTGACTGACAAAAGGACTTGGTCAGTGTATTATGGCAAGAGTTTCTTTATTATTTCTGAAGGAAAGCAACAATCTTTTAAAAAAAAAGAATTCAATTATAAATCTATCTTTAACAATTACAGAAATTTACTGATTCTTATTTTTTAAAAGACTTAAAATCTTTTGGGGAAATAAACAATAATGCAGGGGTGCCAAAGTCCAGTCCTCAAGAGCCACTATCTTTTCACTTTTAGATGCACCTTTCTCCAACACACCTGAATCAACTGAATGGCTTGTTACCAGGCATCTGCAGAATTAAATGACATGCAGATGAAAGAATCGAGCCATATGATTCAGGTGTGTTATGGGTTGCACTTAAAAGTTGCAGGGTACTAGTCTAGATCTTGAGGCATGGGCACTTGGGACAAAATGAGAATTATAGATTGTGTACCAAAATGTTACAGCATTTCTAACTTCACACTTAACACACAGTCAAGGTGGTGGTAATTATCTTTGTGTATAATACGTAAAAACACAGCAAGGAGGTTGCTGGTTACAGCCTCGGCTGGGGTGGAGTTTGGATGTTCTCCCCGTGTCAGCACCTTGGGGATAGGCTGATTGGAGACTCTAAATTGCCCATACATTGGTTGTTTGTCTGTGTTTGTTGCCTTGTGATGGACTGGCGGCCTGTCCAGGGTGTACCCTGCTTCTCGCCCAATGTAAACTGTGATTGACTCCATCCCCCACTGCTTTTCTTATAGTAATCATAAGGATTGTTAAAGTCTCTAATAATGACGATATTAATTTTTCTATCACTGACATACACACCGGAAACATACAGTACATACACATGTATACACATCTGAAAAAAATATTATGATTCTTCATTTTTTTTTTATATCAGAATGAACCAAACAATAACCTTAGCAGGTGAAGCTAATTTTGTTTTCTCTCTAAACCGAATGCACAGGTATAACTGCTCAATTTTAAGTACTTACTGTACAACATGATGTTCTCTAACAAAGAGATTAACCACAATAAAGTTAGGGTTTCAGAACTATGAATTGACCACTAAATGTTCTGATTAGATGACAACTCGTATTTAAACAGCCCTCCTTATTATACTGTTTACATTTTGAAAACAGCACCTAACACATGACAAGCTTTTAAGACTTCACTATGTCATGTTTAAACCAACATTGTCATTAGCTTTTCTTTTAGTAAATGGTTTGAAATTAATGGTTTGCCATTGCATGATTCTACTTTCAGTACCAGTCAAAAGTTTGGACACACTTCCATATCAAATCTAATTGAAAACATTTGTCCAAACTAAGTGTTACTGTGTTTGTCTGACATTGATGATATATTATCAGGGGTGGGGTGGATGTTTTACTTTTTAATTCATTTGTTGCTTTTGGTGCATTTTATTTTGGAAATTGACCATGAGGCCATCAGAGTTTCCATTCCTTCAACGTGGAATTACTATTTCCATGTAGACATTTTTTAATAAAACAAAACATTGTGTAACCGTAGTTACTGTCGGACATTTTGATGTATGGTACTGATGATCTAGATGGAAACTTTAACTAAGCTAAGGATGCCTATTTTCCTTTCCTAAGAGCGATAGATGTGCAGGTTTTAGGTGTGCCACTGACAGGTGTACAGAGAACATGAAAACAAGCTTTTGAAAAGATCTATATGTACTTTCTATAACTTAATATAATTAGTTTTACTTGCTTGTGTTTTGTTTTTTTGTTTGGATTTTTTTCTATTTTATGTATTTTTAATCATTTATACTGATTCACTGAAAAGAGTGAAAAACTGCTGCACTTAAACAAATCAATAAATCTTTTAATTGGTGTGAAAAAAATGTTACTGATTGAAATTCATCTTTATTGAAAAGTCTCTGCAGTATCTGATGTCAAGATATGCCACATTTTTGTTTTGAACATTTTAAAAAATGTTCTAGGTATCAAATGTAGAGTCTGTTAGGTTGAATAAATAAATAAAAACAAACATCTACTGTAAGCTGTTGCTGTCCAGGATTCAGGAACATGTAACCACTGAGCAGAATGCTGGTCTGAGAAGTTGTTTGTGTTGTCAGTACTCCTCTTCACTGCTGTGTCCTGATAAGTCTGTGTCAGTAATCATCAGCTCTAATTTTAAAAGACGCAGGATTATGTTGTTTTGCATGAGAGGGAAGTTCAGTAGCGTGATATGGGAAGAGCGAGTCACAGCTGTGAGCAATCCAGACAAAAACAGTGCAGGAGGCACGACAGAGGAAGCACATGGTTCACACACACACACACACACACACACAAATAACAAGCAGGATGTCAACATGTTGTCATCATTTGGCAACTCACCAGACACCATAAAAACAGCTTTACAGGTTCTGTGTTACACGTTCTTACTTTGATCACCTGCTAAAACTGATCCAATGATCCAAACTAATGCCAAAAACAGACCTGTAGCGAAAGACACCTATTTTTAGCAACCTTACTGTCTTAGAATCTGTAGTAAAGAAAACTTTTTCCTCTTGTTGTTTTGCAGGTGTAGGACATGCTACTGTTACTTTTGTTATGTTGTTTCCATCCCATCAGGCAACCACTAAGTTGCACTAAACAGAAGTTGCTTCCGGACAGTCAGGTTTGACAAATGCAGGCTACTTGGTTTCTTTTAATGGAGATCTGTAGTTTGGTGTTGTGAGCATTAGAGTGTAAACAGCACAGACCTGCTGTTAAGAGACTATGTGCAATAAAACATCAGCTTTGCTCTGAAAATGATGCTTTACACTGTTGGAATGGTTAGGCTGGTGATCAGAAATCTATTAGCTTCCCTGTAAATGGCTCTGGATCTTTGCCATTCGCCTTGTAATTAGTGCTGCATTTCTGCCAAATAACCACTGGCTCAGCCTGCATACAAACATGTGCACTCAACAATTAGTATGTTTTACCTGATAATGAAATTATGTAAATGGAGGGAGAGTCCAAGAGATGCTTGCTTATTCAATTCAAACAAGTTCAGGGCCCATTACCATATTTTGAAACATCTGACTTAATTAGGAGGATGAGGAGGGTTCGGGACCTGGTGAGAGGGATGAGAGAGACAAAGACTTTTAACGGCATCCATTCGCCTCATAAAGAGGTTATTAAGAGTCGAGACTGAAGATGGCTACTAATGATGTGTTGGGGAAATTAGGCCAATCAAACATTAAAAGCTAAGACCCCCTCCTAAGGGCAGAGAAGCAGCCAAATGGGTCAATTTGAGTGGTATTATTTCTCTTTCTCACTCCCTCTCTCAAGAAAGGGGAAAACAAGTGGAAGCTCATCTGCATAAAATGTTTATCAAGACAGAAGTGTCCACTTCAGAATGAGCGTGCTGAATTACATCACCCAGCTTGATGCAAAGGAGGGGGATGGAGCCAAAATGGTTGAGTGCGCCTAGTTGTACAAGTGTGTTTTCTTAATTATAGGTATAATTATATCTGTTAAAACTCTTGCCTGTTTGTTTACTTTTGGTGTTTATTTACTGCAGATGACACAGAGGGAGGATATTTATGAATAATTTGTAAGTAAAAGGTTTTGGACACAAGTATGCAAAGGTGGAGGGGGAAAGTGTGCAATGAGGGGGGTGGTAGGGTTAGTGGTCCTCAATCAAAAAGTAATTCACATCAACTGCATAATTTCCCGGTCATAAATTAGAATAACCAGATTAACGTGCAAAGCACTTGAAATTGCCTTAAATAAAATACGAACATATATCATTTGAGGATAGAGAGAATAATGCTCCTGGCAGGGCATCTACTAACAATAAATTGTCATTTTTATTTCTTTTTTTAATGTGTTTTTATCTCCTCACAGTGGCATATTCCCTGCTAATTGCTGCATGATAAATGGAGTTAGTTTTGACCTCAATGAATATACAGATTTGACCATTTTAAAGACATTTTCATTTCACACTGATCCCCTGCCTCTCTGCGTGTCATTGATAGTTTTTCTTACTTTCCTTTTCTCGTGCTTGAATGTGAAGAGGGCCAGATGAGCACAAAGAGTGGAAGGGGCATCCAGAGAAAAACTGTAATTCTTGTGCAGGGATTGAATAAATTAGCTCCTGGCCATTCAGGGTTAGGCTAACATATTAGAATTTTCCATCTGCTTGCTCTAAATCATCTGCGAGTCCGCTCAGCGCAAAGGGCAGGCTGCTCATCTCTCAACTTACTAGACAGATTGCATTACTGAGCGATACACCTTTATTTCCCCCATTTAATCCTCAGCACATGGCGGAGCACTGGCTGCACAGCTAGAGGTAATAAGACAGAGTCATGCACAGGCACAATTATACTGGGAGACAATACACACATTCATTTAGACATCATTTAAAGGCACTCACACTTGAAGGCAGAGGAAGATGAATATACCTGTAATATACCTGTACTCGTGACACTTTTATGCAGATGATATCTGTGTTTCCTCGTGGGCTGTGATGAAAAAAAGAGCTATCAAAACCCAAACATATCTTGAACACTTGGCACCCACTCGCCCAACAAACACAAGTAACTGCTGTCCTGCCCATCTCTCCCTGTGCATCAGTAATCAACCTTGATGCTCGCTGCTGTTGTGGCCATTGATTTTTCTGTTCCACATGTGGGTGAAAATTGCACTTTAAGTTACCCTGAGTGTTAAATTAATAATGAAACCGCAAGAGTGCCCTCTCCTGACTTTCAATTAACACTGTTAGGATTAGAGGGGATAGATGGAGAGATGGCAGAAGAATAGAGAAAGTGAAAATACAGAGGAGAGTGCAGGACTATTCATGAAACCTGTTCTCAAGGTCTTGAGTTGATTTCTCCGATGTCTGCATGTATTCAGAGTTTTCTGCATCATTTGGAAAGATCCCATTTGATCTGCATATTCCAGTTTTCAGGAAAAATGACAACTGGCACTATAAAGCGTACGATTTAAACATGTTCAAATAAGATATTTAAAACAAGGAGATCTGATGTACTTACAGATTCCCCAGATTAAAAAACTTTCACCCCAAGCAAACTATATTTTTTAACTTCAAAACCAGGAATTCCCCCACTTCCTCCTGTCTCCCTGTCGAGTCAAACAGACACGTGTCTGGAGGGAACCAGAGCCAACTAACAGAGACAGCACAGATAAATAACACAGCATAGCTAAAGGATTGGCAGCTGGCAGCAGGCCCTAACACACACACATCCACAAAACGTTGCCACTTCATACTGACCCAGCTTCCCATCTCTGTCTAAGGGAAACACCTGCCTGATAGAACTCTATTTAAGGAAAGTGGGAACATCCAGGAGCCTATTGAACTATATGTGTGAGTGTGTGTCTACGTGTGTACACGTGTTTGAGAATATCTTCAGTCAATGTCTCAAGTGAAGTCAGACAATTCTGACCAACAATGACAAAAGTGATTTACAGGGACAACTGAGCCAGTGTGCATACAGAAACATGTTTGCATTCATAACTACCTGTTCCTTGTATTGAACACCACAGCTTTAACTTCAACCCAACAGAAACACTTCCTTTTTTATTGATTTTAAAGATTATTTTTCAAGACGCTCTTTTTTATGTGCCATTAAGAGTTCAGCCTATCTACAGACTATCATTCCTTGGATCTGTTTGAAGTCACCAATGAACCCAACATGCTTACACTTACAGGTTAACAGGTTAATTTAACCTCCACAATTAAAGGCTTGTCACGAAAAAGGTTAATCATTATCTTATGTCAGTATTACCTTTATTTAAAAATACTTTTGGACAATAACACAAATTATCTGAAAAATAATTGGCATGGGAATTGAAATTTTCAGAAACTCCTCTGGAGGCAGGTTGTATCCCTTCTCTAACTTTTTTAGGTTCTTTGTCAAGTAAACAGGAGTGTTTTCTCAGTCAGTCTAAAAAGAAATACAGTATTTTAATTGACATGGTTATTTTAATTTTAATCTCATTGATTTATTTTTCACTTATTATTCTAGGGGGTTGTGTTTTCATGAAAAATTATATGGACATAACTAGAAAAATAACCTGGATATCTAGATAAATAAATTAAATATTGAGGGATAACAGAATGTTTTTTAAAGTTATGTTTAAATATATTGCAGCTATATAATTCTTTTTCCTATGTTTAATATATGTGAAACATTAAATAAGTGATGGGATTATGTCTGTATAATATACGTTTGTTCAGTCAGTTTATTTCTGCAGGACAATGTAAACTTAAATATTTTGAGAATTTAATAAAAAATTTGTTTACATTTTTAAATGCAGTTATTAACTCTTCTTATAGCAAATGCTTTAAGCATCCAGTTCTGTTAACCATGAACACGTGGCTCTGTGTATGTAGGCAACTGTAGGGTTACCTCTGGCCTGGCGGAATAGGCTTTGTGCTTTTTTTTAACATGGTGAACTCGTGAACAACATTATATATATTCCTGATTAAAGTCACTGAAAAGTTGTCTTTTAAATGTTTGAGTGTTTAAAATGATGCCTCGTTTTGCAAGTTGCGTTTTGCGTGTCATCCACTTTGAACTAGAAACATTTTAATATCCTCCAATAAGAGTCATCCTGAAGTTTGCATAATTTCACCATGTATGTGTACATTCTCCCCATTTACTCCCACTTTCAAAGACAAGCATGTTAGGTTAATTGGTCACTCTAAATTGTCCCTTGGAGAGAGATGTAAGCATGAGAAATTGTTTGTCTCTCTGT
>JBAMHV010000008.1:6651672-6666473 GCA_037177535.1 Pseudomugil gertrudae
TTCCGACCTTGGTTGTTTGTTTGTTTAGGTTGGTCCTGTGAGGGACTGGCGACCTGTCTATGCCTTTCACTAACGAACTGTTGGAAGACACCCCCCCCCCCCCCAACTGTTTTGTGGGTTTAGTTCAGTTTGCATGAATTAAATAAAAGATAATCATTGTAACAATGTTAACAATTAATGACTAACAATGCCTTTTTACAACCTCTTCGTCCCAAACAGAACAAAAAAGATTTATGTGTACTTTTATTTATTGATTTAACGTAACCTCTGAACAGAGTTTAATCTCCCAGATATGTCCGGAACTTGCGCCATAGGCTGACAAAAGAGTATCTGTCATTTACCCAGGTGCTTCCTGTATTTCCGAAGTTTACCTGAGTGTCATGTTTTCAGGAAGTGCTGACTGACTGTGATACTGCGGGTGTCAGACTGAAGTTAGTATTTCAGTGAGGTTTCACCCTCACACATGCAACACAGAGACTGGTCTCAGAACTCTATCATATGTGTGCATGTTGTTCCCTTGATGTACTCCACAGACCACTGTGTTCAGATCATCCTTGCTAATAACTTCCTGTTTCCTGTTTCCAACTTTGTTACTTCCTGTCCACTGAGCCACATGGCTTCAGGCTAAAGTGCTCCATGAGGATGTCTGCCCCTAATCAATCATATCTTTCTACCATCCACTCACAATCTTTACCTCTTTAATTCTATTTTTTTAATGAGACTGAGTGCATTGAGGTAAGTATTAAATAATTAAACTAATAATCATAATCTATGCATTTTAAATTCAGACTGTCTGATTGTCAGGTAAAGCTGTGTGATTGAGAAAAAATAAACCCGTAGACCTTGACATAGTTTGCAATTTAATGTTTTAACCCTTGAGATGGCTGGTGTATGTAACAGCCAAAACCACCAAAAAGCCTCCCATACAAAAATCTTTATTTGGTGATTTAAATGATAAACCAGAGACTTCGCACCAAACTGTTGTGGAGCAGCTCAGCCTCCACCAGCAGCTCTCCATATGAGCCAATAGCACTTCAGCTGATGATTGGGATGAACCTTTTCCCACTTAACTGGGCTGTTTCCCCATCACACTACATTTTAAAAGTTCCCTATTTGGAATCTGTAAATATCAAAACTACATAAAAACTTTACTAAATCTCTTCTCCATTACAAACCTCTGAGAGACAAATGTACATATGTCAATAAAACAAGCATGTGTGTGTAATAGTCTACATAGCAGAAATGTGAATTAATGTTCAAATTTGGTCTAACTGCTGCACAATTATTTACTAGCATTTTCTGTAATGGGCAACTGCTTCTTTATAAACCTGCTGGTTTCTGTTCAGAAAAATATATGTATGAATATGTGTATGAACAGGACATGCTTACGTCAAGACATAAATTCCTCCATTTTATATCTCAATGTTTAGATATGCACATGTCTCGACTGCAAGATGCAATCTGTGGCCACGGAAACCTTTAAGGGTAAATTTGTCCTTGTATTACAAACCAGTCTGTTACTCATCTTATTGACACTACAGCATGACTTTTTTCTTTCTTTCTACGTGTTTTCTGTATAGTACATGGTAGAATTCCACTCCAGTGCACAGATATATAAACACTCTCGCAGGAAGTACACTCAAATCAGAACACAAATAACACAACACAATGTTTTTGTCTTAAGCCACCTGAAAAGCAGATTTTTATGCTATTATGCTATCCTGGATTATGCTATTTTTATATTCTATAAGGGTTTTGACGTTGTGAAGATGCATCTAATCATTTCTGAGCCATACTACAGTTTAAAACGGATCAAGACTTTTTTTAGGTTTTGTTAATGTCAGCACACTCTCTGAGATCCGAACATTAGGATTATGTAGTGATTCTACACACAGATGTCTCTATTCACTATATTCAGGCCATTTCAGAAGGAGACAATTGCATCTATTGAAAGCACAACAAAGATGAAATTGTGACTGGAGTAAGTGGCTTTATAAAACTGTGGACAATGTAGGTTTAAACCCGGATAGGACATGCAGTCTAACATGACAATTATTCTGTGATTAGCTAATTACAATGTTTAAAGATGCTATTTCAATTTAAAAATGAATTAATCTTTCAGTCCTGATCTCTGATACTATTCATACTAAAACACTAAATGGTTGTGGTTGGTCAGGTCCTGTTGACTGATTGGCTGATGCACATAACCTCAGACTGATAATAGGTCTCCATTGCACTCTAATAAGGAAAATTATGAGAAGGTCCTTAGACCGCACAGGGCCAACAGGCATTAAATCTGAATTGATAATCCAGTATTGATGGAGATCAAAAACACATAGTACATTTTTGTATGACCCAGACTGGCAGCCCTGCAGAACCACAGAACTGGAGCTGCCAGAACCTGATGCAAGTTGGAAGGTTTTGACGGTTGGGGTTGATGGTGGACGTCTCCTTGTTCATGGGACCTGACTGTATAAATAAGCATTTAGTTTATTTTTTGAGACCATAAAATGATCTTCTCTGTTTGAAAGCTAATTTAGCTCCACACTGCAAGTACCAGCATTGTTACATCAAATAAAGTTTGTGTATGTACTGATTTAAAAGTGTACAAACACTTTGCATGATGTGAGTACATATTGTTCGTTTGTTATTCCTCTGGTGCTGACAAAGACAAAGATTGAAATCTGCACAGGATGTTTACAGCACCTGCACTCTCCGATTACCTCACTCATTATGCTTCCCCCCTTCCACTGCTCTTTTTACTGTCCCTTGTACACTGTCCATCCTCTTCCTAATTTCCTCCGCCTCTCCACCCAACACTTGCCCCTTTCTTCCAAACCCTTTCCAGCCAATCTATTCAGCTTGTTAACAGCTCAATGCGTTCACAGGAAGTGGCAGGATGGTGAGCTGATGTCAGCTTCCTGTTTGACACATCCAGAGTGTTTTGACGCTGGTCAAGGTGAAACCCATTGCACGTAAACAAGGAGAGGCAAACCAGGACTTGAACATCAGGGGTTAACTGGAGATTTCATGTTGACTTTTAGTGGCCTAAATGAACAGTCCATGTGTTAATTCCAGATAATAACCAGACTCAAATATTGGCTAGTTGCCAAAACAGCTGGCCGTGTCCAACAAATGTTTTTCTCTTGTTTTTAACATGAGGACAAAAAGGGAATTGTGATCTTCTACAGATTAACATTCAAATAGAATTTTGCAATGATCATATTAGTCACTAATAGTAAAATTGTAAATAATATATGTAATTATTGAAGTGAGAGGCAACATGTTAACTGTTCATCCTCTTGTTGACTCCCCTGCTGCTGTGGCCGACTGAACTCCCATTATTCACTAATGAGTGAGTGACATCTGCTGGGGGTTTGTGTGACAGAGCAGTCACCTGGTCTGACAACGGGCAGGACATTTATAAAACACTTCAGGAAAAAGAAAAGTCAAAACACCTTAAATCTTATTTGTTTATTTAAAAATTTCTTTTATATTAAATTTTTTACAATTGCTTGGACAATAGGAAATTCATGGAGGCTGTAATGCATATTACTGACACCTGCTTAGAGACATCTTCCTCACCCATTCCTCTCATAAAGTCACTGTGCACCTGCTTGCATCAGCACTCAACCTCATAACAATTTGTGAGCAGTGGATTATGAGCTTCATTCATACAGTTATACCCCCAATGGTACCCCAACACCTGATATCTCTAAATTCTCCTCTTTTCACACATCTGATAGGACAAATGTCTCCTGTGTGTAAACAAAGAATGACAATTTACTATAAAGAGCTACAAGTTCTCACCGTGTTGAAATCTCTGTGAATCTTTGCTGGCCTTACAATTCAGTTATGGGTTGCATGTCAAACTGTGAGCATCTGAATGCCTCGCATTCTGAAATGATGTTTTAATTCACGTAGCTATTAATAAATCTACAAATTATTGTTTGTATGTTTATTGATTTATTTCATTCATTAAAAACAGCTATAACTTGACAGTTTGACAGTTATAACTATCAACTTAAATAGCATAAATTTAATTAATTAATTAATTAATTAATTATAAAGTAACAAGTAAAAGATCTATCTAAAATCGGTCCATTTTGTGCCATAAAATATTTATTCTTGATCAGAACCTGCTTGATTTTTTTTCTGGAAGCAAATCTGAGGTACAGCAAAGACTGGCTTATTTGTTCCTTCCTTTCTTATGTACATTGTTTGTAAAAACCATACATTTATACTTTCACACTTTTCACACTTTTAGACAAACATACAAATATAACATATTTTAAATTCAGTTAAAAGTTAATGTTTAAAGATAAACCAGAAAAATGTGTGAACTTTAATTAAATTAAATTTAATTCACAATGTCTAAATGTACAGTTTGTAGAACGTTTTTGTCCTTCTGTTAAAGTCCAGTCTCTTTAAAAAAAAGTGTAGTAGATAATATGTCTGTTTTAGTGTCCAATAGACAACCTTGTTTTCAGCTTTAGAGTCTTTGAAAAATGTTTACAATTTCCCATCAACCATTTGCATAATGATGTGTGTCTTATTACAAAGACTAGCATATCAGCGAGATCAAGGATACTTTATAGAGGTTTTAGTTGTGTTTATCTGACAGATTCCAGTGTATTCATGTACACAATATGTTCTCTATACAAGAATTAGTTATGGCATTCCTCAGGGCTATTTTTCCTCATTCCTCAGCTATATTTGCCCATGAGGCCAGAGGAAACTAAAACTACTAAAGCTTAATTGAATGAATGAAGTTATGAAGGCTTGAAAAAGCTGTAGTTAGATCTCTACTTCTGTATAAAGATGAAAGTAAGGTCACGGTTTAAGCTCCCTGTTGTAATCATTTGTTACCAGCCCTGTGATGTGTTATTCTATTACCTGTTTGCCTTTTGTTTGCTTTACTCACCACGAAGTTTAGTGTTCACATGACAGAATCTTTCAGCCATGTACAGTTCATATCTATATGATTATATAAATATGTAAAGTCATTACAGTTTAACCATGAACTGATCACAGGGCTTTTCACAAAACATAGAAAGTCACAGCAAAAGGACTGTATCAGGTGGCCTCTGATCTGTAGTGTAAGACCACCATTCAGCCTCTCAGCTAGTATGTGTGGCCATGTAACTTGATATAATGCAAAATAGTCTGTTGATTTCCAAAAGATAGTGTATACATTTAACATTTTTAATGATTGGCATTTTTTCAGATGCTGCAGTCCAGTATCCATTATAGGATACATGTTGACTGTGACTGTCAGTGACTGTAGGCCTTTGCCATGTCTCATTCAAATGTCTTTCTATACAAAGTGCTTTAAGATGACTTTTTGCCAATAGTTGATAAAAATGTATTTAACTGGTTTAATTCAATTAAATTAAAAAAAATATTAATACAACTGTAAATGTTTTGATATAAATAATCAAATGCAAACAATAGTCAACACATACAGTAGGATTTGATCAGCTGTAACTGAGGTACATTCAGCTGAATATATTCCTAAAAAGATAAACAAGCAAGAGACAAACATATGCAGAGGCTACAAGTGAGCTGATTGGAAAAAGGCTTGTTTTGCTTCCCTGGTCCTTCCTCCTGACATACACAGTGAACACAAATATCATTCATTAACAGTAATGTGCCATCTTAACACTGATGGATGGGGCACAGGCCGACAGTCACGCATTCACACACACACACACACACACACACAGAGCTATCACACACACAGAACTATAAAACACAGAGACAATTTAAAGACAGACCTGCTGGGAAGCTGAGGTGGCTGACAATCAGTCACGCACACATGCAAGGAGCTGCAGACACAGTCATGCACAAAGAGGCCTGGAGCTCAAGTGTGATGCTAGCACATTGCAAATGAAGACATTTCCTACAGCTTGCAACCTCTGATGCCTCAATGATTTCTCTGTCCCCCACAAACAAACCCAACAGGAAACTATAAAGGGAACTAACCAACTAAAGTAGAGCCAATACCAATATTTAAATAGAAAATACTGTAAGCGGCCAAAAGAAAGATGATAGGGATAGGCAAATATTTCTAGATACCTTATACCACATAAACAGAATTATGATAAGCTCACAACACACAAACACAGGAAGTTATGCAATTTTTCATTTGATTTATTGATTATTGACATTTAATGGGTCTATAAAATACTGAATTTTTGCTTGCATTTCTTTTATTTAATTTATTTTAGTTTGATAGCTGAAGCAGAAGGAGGGAGCCAGAGTCCAACTGCATGCAGCATTTTGGAGGTAGATGGGGAAGCTTGTCTCAATTTATGAAAAGCGACATAAGCATCCCCTGAATGGCTTGACTCAAAAGGCTACAGTGACTTTTACCTCGTACATCGTACAAATGTACGTTAGTTTGGACAGTGTTCCTTGCTTTTTTATTAGTTATCATAAAAGATTTCAAGAAAACAGATTTTGTTTGTCTACATATTACTGTTTATACACAATCTTCACTTTGGCAGAAAACTTGGCATCAAACTGACCAGATGTGTGGAGATATTGGTGAAAGATCTGGAGCTGTTTACTAGAATCATAGCTCAAGGGTGGAGCGCTCTGAGTAAGACATTTGTAACCAATGTTCATCCTGATAACATTTTTAGTTAATCATTGGGAAAAGAATAATAGTCAAGAGTCTATGTGTCAAAAGCCTAACAAGTGCAGAGAAATGTCACAGGAAATTATCCAGATTTAAATTTGATGGAGCAATCAGTCTTGCAAACTAAGATTGACAAAAGAATTTCCACTGCCAGTGAGAAGAAAATTGCCCAAAGTGGTTGGACTTGGAAGCATGACAAAGAGTGTATTTGCTGACCATATCGCACATCAAGTGGAGTTGTTCCGAAAGAAGGAGCACGATTAGCAAGAGCAGGACTAGGATGACCAGGCTCAATCAGATGCAGCTGGTGGAAAGCAAGATAAAGAAAAAGAAACAAGCCTAGGTCATGTAGAATCTGTCCTCTCCCAATCAGCCAATGCTACAACTGCTGCCTCCACCACTCCGGTCTTCATTAGTGATTTTTGTGGCACAATCGTGAGGATTTGATAGTTGCACCTTCAGACCTATTGAGCCTTATGACCCAGGAAGGTCAAGAAGAAAAGAAGTATGGATATTGGGTTCTTATTGAACACATTTAACATATTATTTGTAGATGCGTTATTTGCTGGAACAACAATGTTCAGAGAGGTTTAAAAGTATGTCTTGGTTACATTTCAACCCCAACAGGTCCAATGCCCAAGCTAGTAATGGATTTTGTTGACATGAAAAAACAGCTGGAGGTTTAAAGATTCATACTAGTAATTTGTAGACTAATTTTTACTACTGCCAGTAGCATCTAACTAAGCACAAAGATGTTCGGACAGTTGCTACGTTTTTTGTGTTGTGAAGAACTTAACAGGTGGGGACTTCCTTATAAAATATCTTTAGATGATGGTAAAAGTTTGTAGATAAAGCAGTACTGCTACTTCTACAGAAATTTGGAATTTTGCAACGTCTAGGAACTGTGTATCATCTGCAAAGAAAAAGCCTTTTTGAGAAAATCAATAGCGTTTTGCGAAAATGATGATGAGTAAGAGTGGTGATGCAGTTGCCATTATTGTGGAGAATTTATATGTTCCGTGGAAATAGTTGTGAATAGCATAGTATTCAACAGGTATCCAGTATGATATTTTTTATTCTTTATGTTATTTTTTTATTCTTTATGTTAATCCTGTTATGTTTGCCTATTTTCTGTTTCCTCTTATAGCCTGCTTGAAAAGAGAGAAATTTACAGATAGGTTTTATTTTTGCAGTGTTTCTGGTTTTTGTTATTTTGGCAAGATACTGCCTGGTGCGCTCTATTCTCTTCTCAAAGCTGTTAATGGAGATGACCACTTAGAGATGGGAAGTTATTTCGATTACCCCGACACTCTGAATGGATGTGTATGAGAGTGGACATTATACCTGGAAGGCAAATTCTACAATACTTTTCCTGCATAAAAGACAGCAAAGCCAGAAAGTCATGGTACTCTAGTTTTTTTCCTTGTTTAGCTTTTAAGCAGCAATATCTTGTTTTTCTTTTGATGTCATTAGTAATATTGTTTTATGTGAGGATTCATTTGATTCATTGATTCAGAGGGTAAGTGGGATTTTTTACAAAGTGGCTTTTGGAGTCCTCACAGATTCTGTAGATCTGTTTTTGATGCTTAAGTTTTTATAAAAAAAACTTTTTTTTTACTCATCAAGTTGGTGTCCAAAGACCCTTTTGCATCCAAGCTACTAACTGTCTTCACATCAGCCTCTGCAGAATACACCTCAATAACAAACAGTGGATACATTTATCATAAGATAAGGGTTGGTGTTCTTTGTTTTATTCGCACAAAGATAAAGTACAGACGTTTAAAAAAAATTGAAACACCTTGCATGGCTTTTTTGTGGAATTCAGTTTTTTTATTTTATGTATCAAACAGCATTTTTACTGTATCCAGTTAATTGTTAACATTTGGTCGTGTAATAAAGTATTTTAATTGTAATTTAATAAGATTTATAAAAACTTCACTCTGCTTTCAAGCTTGCTTCGACTCTCTTTACAGATTATGTACTAAACAATGTAACGATTATTCTATTGAACTGACTTCATTGTCATTTTAAATTGATTCTTAAACTGGGTGTCTTTATGAATGACATTAAAGGTAATCTCAAGGTTTAGATATACACTTATGGCACATGAATATTCACAGACCTATCATAATTTGTGCATTGGTACTAAAAAATAAACACACCATAACCTTCTGCATAATATTTTTATTTTTTCCAGTTTTTTTGCTTGTACTTTTAAGAATTACTCAAAATTTAATTTGTGAAACATGTTCTTAAAATCAGTCTTTTTTAATTACACAAAGATTATAAACATCACAAAGGTTATAAAGGTTATAACGTCTAAGTACATTACTTTGTCTGAAGTGAGAGAAAAGTGTCTCTTAAAATGATTTTTGTCACAAATATCACCTGTTGTACTGGTATAAGTGTACCTTTAAGTCATTCTAATGCTTTCCCTCTACAAGTACCAGCAGAAATACAACAAAAAGAAAAGGTCACATAATTATTGAATATGATCGACTTTCCCATTTGTCAAGCGGGTGTTCTAGCAGATAACATAATGTACATGTCAGAGAGAGATAGTGGGAAATCCATGGCCTCGGAGGAAGAGGAAAAGAGACACGCAGAGTGCAGAGACGACAGTGATGTAGATGCATCAACCTTTGTGCGAAGAGAGCTGTAGATAGGAGAGAGAACACAGGTGTAATAGATTTCTGGTGTCTATATTTCATGTTGAAAATTGGCTGGTACATCCAAGCAGTTTGATCTATGAGAGCCGTCGTCTCAAGAAAAAAACCTTAGTAAATGTGTAATTTCTCCCTTGATGGAACACAAGCAAAAGGCTATTCTTCTTCTTCCTCCCTCTTCCTCTCATTCTTTCTCTTTCACTATTCTTTCTCTAGAGTTGTTTTCACACTCCTTCCGTTCTCTCCTCTTCATGCTCCCTGATGTCTCCATTTCATTACTGGCCCTCCATCTATCAACTTTTTCTGTTTTTTCCCCACTTTTTCCTGATTCTTGCTCACAGTTTTTGAAGGTATGTAGGTGCCTACTTCCTGCATGTTCACATCAACTCTTTTTACTGCCCTTATATCCACACATATCTTTGTTTGCACACAAAGGTACACACATGCATGCACTAGCTATTTTTAGCATGTGCTCTGGAATCCCTGTACTGTGCCTGTGTGACCTGCTCTGACCTCTGCTCAGTCAGTGTAGAAGCTGTGTCCCATGCAGACTTGTGAACAGTGAATAGAGACAGAGCAGCAGCATTATCAGATGTGCAGATGGAAAAAAGAAAGAAATGTTGAAAATAAATGGGGCATAGCTGAACGGTGCCGCACTGCTGATGTGTAAAAGATAAAGAAGGTCTCAGCATTGATCTACGAGCATGACAGCAACATAGAAAGAGGAGCAGAGGAAGAAAGGCCTCTGAGAGAAAGCCACAAATACATGAAGATGGAAACAGACAAAAATTAGAATGTATCACCCTGAAGAGGTGGGAGCTCTTAACAGCAGCAGATCCTAATAAAATGCTTCAATACAATCAATTTTAAAGATAAATTGGATGAAAAATAAACTAAGTAAACTAAATTGTAATATAAATTACTGACAGGATAAACATTTAACAGATCAATTAAAGCTTTTATCTTACCATTCTGTGTTAATTCAAACTCCTCCCATCTTTTCTCCTCCTCATACTGTAAGGAACATGGGATTTGCTCAAAAAATTCAATCACATTTAAGAAATCACATTTTTATTGTCTGTAATCCAACGCAAAAAACATTTTTTTAAAAAGTCAAATCAAAACAGTAACAAGTAAAAGCATTAAACAGTATCACAGAACACAACAAATAGGCCAGTGCAGAACTAAATATTTTCAGCAGTGAATGATAAATGAACAAAAGCCATCACAGATTGCATTAGAATGAAGCGGCTGCTGCTGGTTGGTGGCGAACGTGCCGCTAATAATGTGAGATCAGTTGTCTCTATCAGCAGTAGGCAGGGCAGGCCTTTTAATCATGGTCTAAGGGGTGCAGAGCCTCTCTATCATCATTGAACTGTGTCCAGGGCTAATTGTGGCTATATTTCACTGTCCCTGTGGCCTGCACACTGCAACGATCGGCTGGTCTGCTGCAGATACACACACACACACACACGTAATCTCCACGTGCAACACCTCTCTATAAAGAGAGAAATAGATATATATTTCCAGTGGGCTTGTAAAGGAATAGTGCAATATGCAGAAAGGTAACGCTTTAAACTATTGAACATTACACTAACAAACATTTAATCCCAGATTTTAAGGTTTTTAACTTTATTTAAAGGTTTACATGCATACGCTATTATATTAAGCAAAGTTTGTTTTTTTAAGTTCAGTTTTTTATGCAATTGTTCAATATGTTTAAAAACAGATACCAAAATGAAGAAGCAGTGTGTGGAAAAATCATGTCCAACCTTATAGCATCTACAATAATTAAGAAGACTACAAGCTACTGGTCAAACGCTTTTGATAAACCTCCACCAGTTTGCTTCTCTGGAGAAATTCCAGTGTGCCTTTACAAAATCAATATGAGAAAAACTTCTAAAATGATCTTAGAAAATAAACATTTGCTGCACAATAAATTGGAAGGTTAATAAGCTTCAAAAGTATTACTTTTTAAAACAACTGCCAGTTTTCCCAGTAAATTCAGCTGAAAAATAAAACTAAAGAGCTATATCTCACCCTCTACCCCCAGTTAGCGCGTTAAATGCATGGGTTGACAGTACACGTAATACTAACTGTGAAGCACAGTGGTGGAAGACTTTTGAGTTGGGCTTGTATTTTTGTTTTTGTGGGGTTTTTCTTTCTTTTTTTTTGCATGTGTGTTTTTTTTAAATATGCATGGCATACATCAAATTATAAGCTTTCAGACTTAAATATGATCAGATATTCAAGTGAAACAAACACCTAAAAGTTGTCTGTCACAAACAGTTCTTCACAGTTTGAGCCACATCAATGCAAACCTGTTGGAGAATTTATATGTCCTTCCAAGATATTGTCACTATGAATAATGTGTTTTTACTTTCTAACACTAGGTTTAAAATACTTTCTCACTCAAACACACAAATGTTTACTTGCTCACACTACCTCTCCAAAATCAATCCATCTTTCCTCTTTGCCTTTCCCTCACCTCGACACCAGTGGGTCACCTCTGCTGCAGAAACTTTTAATTAAAGTTAGAGCTTCAGCAACTGGACAGCTGAAAGAGGAGGGGGATAGATGAATGGATGGACGCTGCTGTATGTGTACCTCTGAGCCAATCTTTTCCTTTCTCCTTCTCTATTCATTTAATAATTCTTTCACTCTGTCCATGCTGGAAGCAATTTCCATGAATTTGACTTAATGGACAGGGTTGTGTCCCTAATACGCAACAATGGATTGACACTCAGACTGAAAGTCCTTCCCTTTGCCCTGAACCTCAATCTATGTGTACCACAATTATTTATACACAAAAACACACACACATACACAACCTACATCAGTCAGTGATCTTGAAGAGGTGTTTGTGTGAGCAAAAGCACATCTGTTAGAATGTATACATTTATTTAGATCAGGAGATACTCAGGAGGATTTTTATAATCTAATTAATAATCATTTGAAGGGAATTAAATTTTTCAGCTTTTTGCTGATGTTAACCCCTTAATGCTTGTATTAGGAAAAACTGGGCAGAAACATCCCAATTTTTAAAATCCCAAACTTTATTTGACCCTTTGAGGAAATCTGAAAAAACTATGCATTTTTCCTATATATTTACTAATTAATACCATGTACTAGGTCATAATTATCATCATGTAATCTTCTGCTTTCTGGTATTCACTAGGGTGCAGGAAACCAGTATATAATGGTGAACGGCAGAGTTTTGAGCAACGTTTTTGCTATAAAATGATGCAAAATGTCTCAGAAACAGTATGTATCCCATATGATACGTTAGCCCTTAAAGGGTTAACCCTATTGAAGATACATAGAAGATATATAATTAAATAAATAAATTTAAAAAATCCTTTCACAAACTAATGGGAGCATAATAGATTGAAATGCGGTCATTATAACTGCCACCAAACCATGCCACAAATGTCCATTGTGGAGTGTGTACACATTGTACACATAATTGAAGTTAAAAAGCTTACAATGATCACTGATGGCTTTCTGTTGTGGTTACTACACATATACACGCTGCGTGGGAATACATTGTATGTGCATTTGTAGGCGCATTAAGTCTCCCCGTTTCCCTGCAGTGGCTCTTGTTTCAAAAACATCCACTTACAGTTTTGCACAGTAGAAGAGCCTAACACTTAACACAGGCAGCTGATACCACAACATTAAACCAACATAAGGGCTGGCAAAGTAAATTATATTATTTAAAAAGCCACATAACAATGTTAGCAAACAAGCTGTACTCTTCTACAAGTGTGACATTAACTTGTTAGCGGGAAATGTGGCCTGTATAGGGTCAGTGCAGACTTCATGTAAACCTTTTACTGGCATTTCATAATTTTGTTGACAGAGTGTTTGCAGTGAACATCACTTCTTCTGTCCTTGTGTGTAGCATGTCCATAAACAGGGAATTAATGTGTTTATTTAGCAGTTTTTCTCTAAAGCTTGCAAAAATTGAAGTTTGTAATTGTAACAATCCAAAGAGATTATGCCTATATGTCACAGTAGCTCTTAGAGACTAAGCACTAATACCTCACAGCTTTAGTGTTGCTAACATGCTCACAGTTATGATGTATTTTAGTTTAGAATGTCACCACGCTTATGTTTAACAATTAGTGCTAGAAATAAATTACAGCTGAGCCTGGTGGGGATGTTATTAGTCTTGTGGATATCTGGTCATAAATCAAAGTGTGACGAATTAAATTTTTGACCAGGTGCTAAATGAAAGGTAAAAAGGGTCATCCAGGCAACCATGTCTCCTAGAAAGGACATTTCTCAGACTTTCAAGAAAAATTGTTTTCAAATTGCTTTGTGTTATTAATGCAATCAGAGACTGGATGATTGTCAATGTTATTCTGAGAGAAAAATGTTACTAAATGTGGTGGAACAATCTCATCGTGTTTGTATGTTTGTGTTACATTCTGCAAAATCCTGTAAAAAATTGTTTCAAGAGGAATCTAAAGTCCTGATATGTGGTCCTTAAGTTACCTGCAGATGTAAACACTGAGGTATACCTGCACTCCTTTTTCCTGTGAGTGGGAATTTTCCATATTCTCCATGATTTCTGTTGTTAGCATGTCATTTAATGTCACAAACCATAGAGCAGAACACGCAACGAAGTGTAGTGAATACACACAGTAATAAATGAACTAACATTACATCTAGATGAATTACAAAGGGGTTTCATTTTTAGTAACACAAAAGTAGTTAAGTATTACTATTTTTTGCAAGTAAGCTGGTAAAACAACGAGTTAGTTAGTACTTAGATTTGCAACTTTTCCAAGGACACACTAACAAAAGTGGTGGTTAAACAAATTAAAATGGCTGACAGACGTAACAGTGCATAGATCTTGCATTCAGATAGTGGTGCTTTATGTGGTGCAATGTGTTAGTGCAGCTGGTTCACACAAAGGTATATATATTGCAATTATTCTGTGTTATTATTAGTATGTAGTTTTGTATTTCTATATGCAAACACTATGTGCTGTGAGAGAATAACAACCTGCCCCATACTGAAACAAAATTCTTAGCCTTTAGAGCATTTTATTAACACTATGAAATGCCAAAAGCTCATATAGTATATTACTGACCAGAAAAAACTTCCCTAAATGACATTATTAATGCACACTGCCCGAACATTGGACTTATCAAGTCTTCTACTAAATAGTTGCTTTTAGACAAATGCATCAAAAACCTGGAATAGATCACAAAATAAAAATATTAAAATAACATGATTGGCATTTTCAGTTTTATTGTACAATATATTGCTGCTTTAATTTGTTCTCAGATTCCTGAGAAAAATCTTACAAAAGATTTTTAAAGATATTAAAACTGAGTAGAATGAATACAATTATGTTACTAAAAACCTGAGCGAAAAAAATTAAAAAGACTAACAAAACAAATAAAAAAATGGGGAAAAAAGAAGAAAATAAAAAGATTAGGGCATATATAACTGCAAAAGGCTAAGCAGCTCATGTGCT
>JBAMHV010000008.1:6666573-6696538 GCA_037177535.1 Pseudomugil gertrudae
TGTTTACTTAAAAAAATTTATGTAATCTGTTTCAACAAAAAATTTGAGTTAACTGAACTTATCGGGTCTTACAGTGTAGTTTTATATGCAAACACTATGTACTGTGAGAGGATAACGACCTGCCCCATACTGAAACAAAACTCTTAGCCTTTAGAGCATTTTATTAACACTATGAAATGCCAAAAGCTCATATAGTATATTACTGACCAGAAAAAACATTATTAATGCACACTGCCCAAACATTGGACTTATCAAGTCTTCTACTAGACTAAATAGTTGCTTTTAGACAAATGCAAAACCTGGAATAGATCACAAAATAAAAATATTAAAATACCATAATTGGCATTTTCAGTTTTATTGTACAATATATTGCTGCTTCAGTTTGTTCTCAGATTCCTGAGAAAAATCTTACAAAAGATTCTTAAAGATATTAAAACTGAGTAGAATGAATACAATTATGTTACTAAAAACCTGAGCAAAAAAATTAAAAAGACTAAAAAAACAAATAAAAACATGGGGAAAAAAGAAGAAAATAAAAAGATTAGGGCCTGTATAACTGCAAAAGGCTAAGCAGCTCATGTGCTTTAGTCCCTCACTGGAAGTATTCAGCAGAGAGATGGATGGAGGCGATCGTTCCTTCCCATCAACAACCTCATTAGTCCCTTTCAGCTATAAAGCTGTCCCTTCAGGCCACAATGTCATAACTCACTTTAGAGCATTGATTTTAATCACAGGAAATGTAAACATACGTATTAGCAATATCAATGCGCAAAATAATGCTGTAATATGCAATTACCGAGCGGCATTGATTTTTCTCCCCTCGCCCCTTTTTGCTGCTTTTCCTCGCCACCCCTGCTGTTCTCCCTACTTCAGTGTAATCATGGGATCGGCTACTTTGAAATGATTTAATAAGGTTGTTATATCTAAATATATGTACCAGGCAGTCTGTGGCTGAATATTACAGGGATGATTTTCATAAATTTCAATAGTGGGTATGATACTGTAGCCTGGAGGGAGGTGAAAGCTGAAATTAGCAGGAGGACTTCATTGTGATGAACAGGAGACACAGCTGCCACTGCAAACAGTTCATCTTCTTAGCAGCATGTTTACTTCTCCAGTGAGTATTAGTGAGTTTTTTTAAGTTTTATTTTCTTTTGTTGCTTTTTTTTACTGCCCTAAATTATAAAATGAATAATCTTATAAATAACAGATAGCTTTTCAAAGTAGCATTTTCTTTTTGCTGGTTTATATTTAATGATATAAGCACTGACAGGAGACCACCTTCGTACTTGATGTAAATACACATAGATCTTTATTTTATCTAAACAGTACAGGTATTAATTTAAAACAAAAAGGTCTTAGATGTCCTGGATAGTTCATGCAAAATGTTCAGACATACAGGTTCTTGTTTTGAAAGGTTTGCTGCAGGTGCACAGACACTGAACAACTCTGGGTCAAAATAATACCACATATCTGATCTGCTGACGGCAAACGAGTCCCGACGATTATCTGGGTCAAGTTTATTATCCAGCCTGAGGGTTGAAACCAAACAAGGAGAACCAAGAGGAATTGTTTTTCATTCTTAAAATGTTTTCAACACTCCTGTTGATGAAGATTATTTTTTTTTTCTTTTAAAATGGATCTTTTCTTGTTTGTCTCAGATGTAACTCACTGCATGTAGTTATTCTTGTGTTGAATGTTTTCTTTTGATTATTTGCAGTATGTTGGGTTGCCTTATATATGAAACACACAAAGCTGTTTTGTGCTTAACAATGGCAAAATGTTATAGGGTTATATTTCTAATTGTCTTACATAAGTCAACACTATCCTTCTTTATCTGTTTATTTGATTTTAAAGCAACAATCTTATCCAGTTTTCAGTACCCTAGTGTTGGTACCCTTTTAAAAAAAAACAAAAAAAACATTGTATCTATATTAATAATTATGTAAGTTTTTAACCAGTTCTGCTAAAACTGTATGCTTATTTAACTCAGTATCTCTGTGTGATAGCCCTTTAAAGTAAGCTGAAATAAAGTTCATTCTAGCCTAAAGTCTTCATGGATTTAATCCATCTCATTTGTATGAACTGTCATGTTGTTTCTGATGCACGTGATTAACATTTCAAATTAGTATAATCAACAGAAGGATGTTTTCCTGAACCACACTTTGGGCTTTTGGACATTATCAATGAAGAACCCTCTGTATGAACACACCTCCCTATTTAACTAAGATGGGGGCGAGGGGGCATTATCCACAGCTGAGTCGAGTTGCAAATCAGCAGCCACACCACCACCATGGCCAGTAGGATCCCTGAATAACAGGGAGGGAAAACATGAACAAAAATAGAAATAACCAATCCAAACACCCTCATTTTTAGGGTAATCCTAAGATTTCATGCACAAAAATCCCCCTGATCACCTTCAAACTTTGAGCAAAAGAATTATTCATTTTTTATTCATTAATTTTGCAAGCAGGTGAATATGTCTGGATTTTTTTCAGCCTTTATAAGGACCAATTTAGCTAAAAAATGGTTTAGTATTTGTGTATTTAGCAACTTGTGCTGCATCTTTTTCACCATGAGATGACAATCCTGATTTTCTCATAGCAGAACTGCAACTTATACCTAAACAGTTCAAAACTCAGCACTCAGGGACATAACCATAAAACAAACATAAAAGCCTGTAAAATGCTGCATAAGTTCCACATGTTAAGCTATTCAATTAAAAACATTACAATGGAGTTGCGTTCATCTGATAAAACCGATAAGCAAAGAGAAGAATTTCTCATGCTTTCCACATTCCCCTCACACCTGGTTCCAGATGACACAAACTGGACGGACACTGGATCAATCTGTCTCCATTTGTCAGATTGTGACTGCATGTGTGAATCTGTTAGAAGTGCGAGTGGATGCTTTTTTTCTGTCTTCTGAACTGTAAATATAACCTTTGACAGATGTATCAAGGACACTGTCTTCATTCTACATGACTGCTCTGAGTGAAAGCCTCATTGTTACCATTAGGACAAAAAGAGAGACAAAAGTGTGTGACATCAGAACTTAAAGGAGAGAAGAGCTCTCAAGGAGAGAAACGAGTAAATTCAAATCAAATAAAGATCAGAAAACCTCGGTATAAGAGAAAAGGAGTGAAGATAGGACAAAAAAAATATTAGTACAAACACACTGAGAAAGAAAATGGCTTCTGCATCACTTTGCCTGAAAAAATGTTCTGCATAGGTGGTACATGTAAAAGGAATATATGATTTACTACATCAGAGACACAGTTTTTATATGACCAATACATCTCTGCCTCGCTCAGAGAACAATCCTGCGCTTACGCAATGTGCCTAATCCATAACCATAACAGCAGCATGGCAGCATGGACTTTTGTACAGAGACATTTGCTCCTTATGATAATGCTGCTGGTCGCATACTCATAAACAGATGTTCAAGTCACACCTTTAGCATTTTATAAAGTAAAGAAGTTTCATGGAGCAAAGTCATACGATTGCAGTATTTGCATCTTTATCCTCTCATTATAAATCACAAACTTATTAGTTTTTAATTTGTGCATATGGTCTGAGTATTAAAAATGTAAACAATAATTAACTATTCAATGACAAATGACATCTTCTCCATTTCTCTTCTCTTCTTTTCTGTTCTGTTTTCTTCTCTTCTCTTTTCTTCTCTTCTTTTCTCTTCGCTCCTCTTTCACAGCTGTTATATCTAAATGTGTCGCTGCCATGCTTTGTTCTCTGGTTTCATTTGGAACAGTTCTAATGAGGACAAACTGCTCCCTGGTTGAGCCACAATGGCTCTGCCGACTCTGAGAAGAACTAAAATGGCTGAATGGAAATGAGAGGGGCAGAGAAGGTCAGCCCTCAGCGTCAATTCTTAAATTACACACACACACTCACACAAATGACTTTAGCACATTGAGGTGTCATAGACGCATAATGGTGACAGCAGCCTCCTCGCTAACCATTCCTCTCCTTTAATATCATCATTTGAATCATCTTTCTCTCTTTCTCTTCCTCGCCGTTTCTCATCTCTTAATATTATCATCTGAATAGCCAGCAGGTGATGGGATGTTTGAGCAGGGATCAAATCCAGGAAAATGTATTAGGCAAAGCAGAATAAATGTCACAGCAACATCAGTATAAGAATGGCAAAGGTTGGAAAATGGTTTATTTGTTCATTCATTTATTTAGTTTACTTTGTATAAAACTCCTGAGTTACGTCACAATATGTTGTACACATTCTATAAAATCACCAGCTGGAACAAAATGAGAGTAAAACCATTGCAATCTCTTTTAGAGATGTTTTTGTTTGTTTGTACGCATATACTTTGCAGGATGGGTCTAGTCCAAGAAATCAATAAAGTTGTCTGGGCTCTGAACTTATTGTACACTTACTAGTTATTTTAATAATACTTAACTCTGCTTAAATGCCTGTTACATGACATCATATCACATGACGGCAAATACATTTATTTGTGTAGACATGGTCAAGATGATATTCATGAGTTAAAACTGGCTTCACTATGAGTACAAATTGGTATTTTAGTTACTGTTATGCCATACAAGCTGGTCTGAGTATTCCAGGAACTACTGATCTACTGGAAATTTTACTCACAACCATCTCTATGTTTTAAATGGATGGTCTGAAAAATAGAGAATGTCCAGGAAGCAGCAGAGGTTTGGACTGAAATGTTTCGCTGCTGTCAGAGCGCTGAGGTGAATGGGAAAACTCACAGGAGACAAGAGAAAGGCAGTAAAAAAACTAAGACACACTAAAAACAAGCTATGTGAATTAAAATGTTTGTGCGCATGACACATCCAACCTTGAAGCAGAGGAGTAAAAACAATTCCCCAGAGTGTGTCAGCTAAGATTAGGAAAAAAACACACTTCCTGTCTGTTGAGTCTGTATTTCTGCACAAACATTCAGAGTTAGGCATGAACAACATGTAAACATGAGTTCACTTTGCCTTGTATCAACAGTTGAAGCTGCTGATGGTGGGATTTATACATATGTATTGATATACCTAAGGCTGCCAGTACTAACTGAGCATGATTTTAACATCACAGCCTATATACTGAATCTGGAATGTCATGGTTCCCATTGCTGACAGAGATGACAGAGCATCTATCCACTTGAAAACTGAACTGCACATACAGTATCTCAAATCTATGGTATTTAGTTTGGATGTAAGAAAGAAATAGTTTTGCCTGTTTAAACCAGCATACATGCCATGTGTGTCTCAGTCTTTCACAAACCTGAAACCTATTTTTATAAACTTACTCATTTGCTTTATTCATGCACCTTTGGTTGGGTGGTTAAGAAGATATTTCATGGCCAGTGAAAAACTAAAAACACTTTATTTGGATTCTTTTCATGCTTTTTAGGTCTTAGTTCTTCAAAAACTGTATTTGCATCTTTGTATGGAACAAATGGAACTGCTTTGCTGCAGATGATGCTGGACTTTAGTCGTCACTTTTTTTTAGTCACACTTTCATTTTTAAATGCTGAAGATGTCTTTTTTTTTCAAAGGGCCAGTTCCACACATCTAATGTTCACTGAGCTTTAACATTTATTTCTGTTAATGAATGATATATGAAAGACAAACAGCTGTCAGCTGGACTGCAGCATGTTTCACAACCAACCACTCTCACAAAGTGTTGTTTATCAGAAGAGTTTACAACTACTTTAAAATGTGAAAACAATGGAGTTAATTAACAAAATACTGTCTATTTGTGTGTCATGAATAACAAATTTAAAGTATTACATGACTTTATGTATTGAGAATGGAACAGGGTTGACTTTTTTTAGCTAAATGTGCAAAATCTCCCTCAGATATTGGCGAAACTAAACTTTAAAAGCTTGTCAAATTTCAGGAAACGAATCAAACAGGCTTCTATCAAAGTTTCTATTCCTATTGAGGTTACTTTGCCTGTTTTAATAAAGAACTGTTTCACATGATGTGAGATCGAAGCCACTCGTTGTACTTCATCTGACTTGGCAAAAATTATCACAACACCAGCTGTTTTTATTAAAAAAGAACACCAGCAGTTTCTGGTCTGCGCTGGAAAACAACCAAGTAATTTACCAGATGTCTTCCTAGATATTATATCCCAGCTATTCCTAGTGATTAATGTGATTCCAGAGGGGCGCTCTCTTCATGTTCTCTATGGACATTCTAAACTGTTTGTTTCTTCTTCTTCTTTTAGCCTATTTTTTGTTAAGAAAACTGCTTCTTTTAGAGAATTATAATCACTAGCAACATGGTCTATAATAACAGCTGATATGGTAAAACGATGTGTTTTATAACAAGCATATTGAATTGTTTTGGACATGGAATATGCTGTACAAACCGGCCTTGCCTAAAACTACTTCAAGAATATTTGGTTCAAACTTGTGAGTGGAAATGTCAGAAAATATATTTTTTCTTGTTGCTTTTTAAAATAATTTTGAATTTCAGAGAGAAAGGAGGAAATTAGTGACTGAAATGGAAACAAATGCCAGGGAGTGCAGTCAATAACTGTTCCTCCAGTTTATGCAATCACATTTATCTAGTTACTGTTTCTTGCCATAATGGTTAATAAACCATTCAGTGTTTGTTTTTTTTAGTTTTCTATTTTTAAATGCTGAATAATGTGTTTAAGCAACATCAGTAGTCTGTTCCAGGTATCATTCCACCATTTTCATTGTCAGACTTCATGTGGTTCATCCACCTTCAGCAGTTGAAAACTATACTTTTACATTTTCTGGTGTTTTGCTTGTATTTTTGCTTCATTATAACTTTAAAGTACTCACTACCTGTTTGAAAATTATTTTCAATCCCTGTAGCTGACATACCACCACATTTTAGCACAAATCTGACACTCATCCATGTTTTCAGATGAATCTCTCACCTCCCGCAAAGCACAAATCTCCAACCTGACGGATGCTGTGATAAAGAAGAATGGAGGGAGGATCTTCATGTAAAATTCACTTAGCTGCCATATTTTTTTCCTCCGGGACAAGATTAATTGCGTTATAACTTGTTTCAGGTTGGGGTGGAGGGTGTATATAGAGAAGTGGGAGTGTCTGCCGATACCACCTAAAGCCCCTTCCTCCTTCCCAACTCTCTCCGCTCCCCTCCTCTCTGTGGCGACCATCTCTTAATACATCCTGAGAAATTGAGGTTAAGAGGGGATATCCGGGGGGTTATCTGGCATCGCTGTGCTCGGCGTGGGGAGATTGATGGTCTTAAGAGGCTGGGGTGCTGTGGTCATATTCATATGGTAATTCTTCCCCATTGTCCCTGCGGAAAACCATGGCTTTCTTTAATCTGTGAGGGAGGCCTGCTCTCACTCTCTCTGTTGAAACGAAGCCCAGCATCACTTTATCATCTGCACAGATGCTATGATGACGATTGGTGCCTGGTGACGTCTGGATGGATATATCAGTGGAGCCTGTTTTGTGTGTGTGTAAATGAAAAAGGAGAATAGGTGAGGGAATTGTAACTAGAATAATGGTGGGAGGAGAAGGGCACTGTGAATGTAATGATAACTTCATATTGGATATTATTTCAAACAGTCAACCTCCTGGAAAAGATAACTTTTAACAATTTCACCTTCTCAAGTCCAATTGTGAGAAATCAATCCTGTGGGATAAAGGTGTTTTGGTTTTATAGTTGTAAATCCATCTATTTGAACATTTGGGATTCTGTGAATACATTAGAGATGTGGTTTTCTTATCTAACATCTGCCTTTATTTACACACGCATGGTGCCTTTTAGTAGCTTGTTTATAGGAGATAGGAATAATAATTCTTTGTCAAATCAATGAACAACAAACAAAAAAATTGTACTTTACTTAAAACGATGCCCTGAATTGTATGAGCCGTTTATCTGAAGCCATAGAGAAGTAAGTATGTAAAGATGCACATGGCATGCAGTAAACTTGTCTGCGGTGAATCTATTTCCTCACATAATGAATCTATACAATTGGTCAAAGACCTTCTATAATGAATGACTTATCTATATACTTGGTGGATCAATATATCCAGTACATGACTGATCGATAGCAATGAATCTAAGCTCTGAGGATAGACAACAAGGCCTCTCCTCTGAGGGTAAAGCTATTTGGGCACAAATGCACATTAATATATTAAGTCAGGGACAGAAACAGGACAGTGTCATGTCTTCAGAGGGTTTTTTTTTCTGATTGAAGTAATAATTTGTTATCTAAAACCACGTTTCTCTTGAAGGGCCTCAGACTGTTCTGGAAATAGTGTAAAGAGTGTTTAAGTAATCAGAAGGTTGGATGTTGCTTTGAGGGGATCACCACTGCACTGACATTCATACAAACGTGGATCGTTTTTAAGATCTGAAAGTTTAGGACCAGCCTGTTATTCCAGCTCAATGTTTTAAAGGTAAACAATCTTGCTTAACACATCAGTGCCTGGTAATGCACGTTTTTATGATATGTAGGACTGCTTTGCCAAGTACAACCAGGTCTCATTCACAACCTCTCACACTGAGTCCTATGTGTTGGTTTGAAAAGCTAAAAGGTCCCCTATAGCATGTTTTTTTAACTATAACAGTTTCCCATGTTGGAAAAAAATATGTCCACAAAAATGTAAAAAAAATTTGGGCAAAAATTGTTGCTAGGAAAAACACTTTATTGTGTTATTTAAAACTTAAACATAAGGTTTTTCCAAACATAATGGAGTATTTTTTTTCTTGTCTAACCATTATTAAGTCTTCTTCATGTTTAATGTATTAGGACTAATGTAATAGAAAAAAATAACATTATAGACAATATAAAACATATTATAGACCAGAAATGAAAGTAAAGGTAAATATCAGGAAGTCAGAAGCAGCACTGTCCAGCTTGGAACAAAACAAACACTTGCTTCAGAGCCTGGTATATATGTTGTCTTCTTTTTTTCTAACTCGTGTGGCATCACAGGTGTATAAATGTTTAGCAATGTCAGAAAAACCATTAGGGCAGATTGGCTGCCACTCTCCCACCAGTCTGCCTCAGGGCTGAGACTACACATATAGCTTATCATCCCCAAGTGTGGATGAATAATGGATTCACTGCCTTGAAGGGCTGTATAAATCTAATTATTATTATTATGGAAAATGGTGAATTGACTTGTAGTTATATGGCACTTTTCCAGTCATGTTGACCACCCAAAGCACTTCACACTGCAAGTCATTTTCACCTATACCCTGATAGGCATGTCGAAGGGCAATGCAGGGTTCAGTGTCTTGCCCAAGGACAGTTGTAGTCGGGGGCATCCTGGAATCTGCAAAGATTTTCAGAGAGCTTTCCAGACACAGCAAACAAAGCTGCATGACTGCAAACCATGGGGGCAGTGTTGTGCAGTATAGTTCACATGCGACATGTGAAGAGACCAAAGATGAAGAAGAAGCTACAATGAACCGAAAGACCGCACACACCGCTAATGTCTGTCTCCTTCTTTTCTTCTTCTGAGAAAATCATGAAATCGTGATCTCCCCCATCATTGCCATGTTTGCTATTAAAACTGATGTTGATACTTTAATATGAACTCTGAGTTCTTCGCTGTCCTCTAGTGGACATATTGCCCAAAAACATCCCAAAGTAAAGGATATATGGGGAGTAAATGCTCAGTGACGTTTGACAACATTTGAAATGGAAGTACCAAAAAGCTGGTAAGTGTAAAATAACCGAACAACAAAATGATGCTTTCCTGTTACAGTGTACAAACTCTGTACCAGGGTACAGAAAGTTACTGAACAGCAGCTTTCGACACGTTGGAAATGAAAAGGTTGTACCAGTTCACCTTCTCAGGATTCACATTTTGCAAATATTTAACAATATGATGTTAAAACCCTTTGAATTTATGTCCACTGCAAGATGAAGGAAGTTTAATAAGTTCAAAAAGAACTTTTCTCTCTAAAAATTCAGGAGAGAAAAAGACTTAAAGGGTGGTCTAAGATAAAAAGCCACAGCTTTGATTAAGTGAGACTGCAGCGACTTTCTCTCCACAGTCCTGATCATCTTCCTTGTCATTGACTTTCTGTTGTCTGCTATTGCTGTACAAACTTTTCTTCTCATCAGCCCTATCAGCACTCACATACACACTAACACCACTTTCTTTTCTTAATCAATACCCATATTAATCATGCAAAATATCTACGTGACAAACCAGTTATTAATCTGCACCATCAAGTCCAATACAGTGATAATGAATTTAGTGGAAATGCTGTGAACTCCATTCGTTCATTAACTGCTGAAGGCTGCTGTAATGACTGCTCAATGTCACCAGGATACTCCACTGTTATTGGCAAATTGATGACAGTGAGAACACACACACTGGAACATGCATACATATATGCAAGGCGTGTTTGTTAAGAATAGAAACATGTGAAAAACATATACAAATGGAAAGATCAAAATACAGTATTTTCTATATTGTTCTTATCTATCTACTATTTCCTGTTCCCTTTCTGCTTCCTTCCTTTTCTTCTTATTGCTCTTCGCTCCAATAAGTGTCTAATCAACAGCAGAAGATATCAGGTTAGATCACAGCAGGATGATGGATCAGGAAACCATTTACTTGGACTGGTCTTACTCTTCTGAACCACAGGAACATATTTTCATGATGATAGTGTAAATAACTCATGCGTTCCCCATTCCGTGCTGTTAGTCCACTGCCTCCACTGAATAAACCCGGAGAAATTTTGGAATTCTGTCTTTTCTGTAAAAGAAAATCTGTTTATCCATCACAGTACACAAAAATCACATCATGTGCTGTTGTATATACTAGATATATTGTTAAATATATTAAAATGTAAATATTGTTTCATTTTTATTAGGAATGGATTTTGTATTTTTACTAGTTTTGGACTTTATGCTAGCAAATCAAAAGAGAAAAAGTTTGAGAAATGTTTAATTATGACTATTTGGAAGATTATATAATGACAGGTCAGGGTGTCAAGATTGGGAATACAAGAAGAAAGCACCAAAGTCTTTGTTATTATAAGCAAGGATAGTCTAAGGCTTGCTACTGTGTGTCAAATCTAATCAGAAAATCATAAACATGGTGAAACTTGCTTTAATGTAGCAAATATCTTTGCAACTATTGTTATTTTTACAGCTTTAAACTTCATTCAGAAATGTATCTAAAAATGAGTTCTACAAACTCTGACTTATTTTGTCTGAGGAAGTATCTTCTCTGATAATATGGGCACAAACTATGCAAATAGTGATGCAAATTGAAGCTGATTTAGCAAAATATGGATTTGTAAAATGGTCTTAAGTATGAATTTAGCAGTGACACCACAATCAGTGAATCTTGCAAAAGTTAAAAGGCTTAGTTTGTGGTTAAAGATAATATCTATTAATGTGTATAAATGTTTTATTATATCCTGTGAAAATACATTACATGCAAATCAAGCACACAGTAAGGACTGACAGCGATACGCATCTTGTTGCATGTTATTGCTGCTTCCATTACAAAAGATTAAATTATCATGCTGTAAACAATTTTACCGTTCTAAACAATGTGGGAAAAAACCCATAAACAAATCTACTTTTATTATTACATGAAACATTAAAATAATTTAAGATATACTTAGACCACTAAAATGATTTAAGTAAAATATTTACATTTTTTTATTTGATATATAATGTTCTGCTAATAATTTACCAATGAGAACTAACAAAACAATCAGAAATACACAATGGGCTCATGTCAGCCATGAAAAATATATATATATATACATACAGTATATATATCTCATCCATCATACATCCATTTGGTTGGCCAGTACCACTTTGTTGGTCTGGATCTGGTAGCCCTACAGGATTTTAGCCCTCTGGTTCTCCACCACCTTTAAAATGTGTTTCCCATGGAAACTTAGGGGTCTCTAGTTGACTTTTAGCACAGATGTTTCTGTAAACTATGGTGGCTACTTGTATGTGGTGTTCAATCTACAGGGTTTTTGCACCGTCTGCCTATGGTAGACACAAGTCATGATGCCCTCGGTACGCAGGGCTTGCTCCTTGTCCTGTCCTTAGGTCCAGCCCTAACAAACAGCCAAACAAACACAAGTAGGATTTGTTCATATCTGCCAGTTTAGCAATTTGTCAGTTGTACCGTCGTTTACCCCATTCAGGAAATAAGCGGTAGATAATGGATGAATGTTGTTTTGTTTACTTGTGGTTGTATTTTTAATGCCACATTGTGCCATGATTGTCATAAAGTGTTTATTTAGGACTTTCTTTCAACTAATTTAACTATTGTAAACATTCATAAAGACTCAGTAATGTTCACATGTTAAAGCACACATGTTAAAAACATCATAGGTTTTCTGTGTGTTCCTTTTGCATTACTTTTGCATCCTTAACTGTTTGAACAAGACTCATGTTACAGAATATTGATGATTCACGTCATGCAAACTAGGTAGCACTGTGTGTGGGTCAGCGTTCAGTATTTTTGCCCTCCATGTTGTATGATGCCAACTATGTTCTCCTGTCTTAAAATTTGCATACAAATGAACATCTAAACGGGCTCAATGACATAATTGACTCGCAATTAGAAATTTTCTTGAGCTGGTCACTTTGCACTGGCCAGACCAAGCATACAATATGAGGAACGACACACACACACATACAGATTTGAGAGAAAAATGGCTGCTATTTTGCATATTAATGAGAGTCATTAGCTGTCGCTTGGCAATGGCTGACAAGGGGACTTATTTATGCCCTGGCCCTTGATGCCTGACTGGGGGGAAAGTGTCCACTTCAGCGACCAGCGCTAATTGTTTCTGAGCATGTTGTCCGGCTGATCATCATCATCATCATGGGAAATTAGGCCTGCTTCAAAAAGACGACTTGGCTGACGTTGAGCATGGCCTATTATGATAACTCTGTGTAAGCTTTTAACTTCTGCTGCTTTACAAGAGCCAAGCTTTTACTTGGACCCATTAAGAACATTGTATCTTGCTGTTTTACTTCCTATTACAAGTATTGAATTCCAAAACTACCTGAAAGTTGAGCCAGGATAGCAAGTCATTATGCTAATACTTTGATAAATGAAAAAAGTGGAGTTGAATTGCTTTGAGCTTTCGGGGGTGATGATGACACCATAATGTCTTTGAAAGGGTAAGAAGCTAATTTATTCACAACGGAACAGACTTTTTCTGTTCGCTGTTTGCTTCCAGGTATGCTGGGCACTACAAACTGGTTCTCTTTCCATAACCCAGACAAACCATTCCTGGTGTTGAAACCTGAGTAAATAGATGTGTGACTAGCTGATAAAAAAAAGTGATATGAGTGTCAGAACCTAACTAAAGATTGAAAAAAAAATGCAAATGCTTCTCTCGAAAAAGGGACCATTTTGGCTTTTATGCTTGATGTGACAAAATGTACAGTATGCCCCACTGACTGTATTGCCTTCTACTAACATAGTTTCCACGATGCAGGCAGTTCATAGAATCTTTGGTTTGCATGTTATGGCCTGTCAGATAAATTCAAAATATTGCATCCATCCATTTTCCATAACGCTTCATCCAATCCAGGATCTCGGATAGCTGAAGGTGGGGTTCACCCACGGCAGGTCGCCAGTCTATAAAAGATTGCATTAATGAATAAATAACTATGTTTAATCTAAAGACTGGTGACCTGGCCTCTCACATTCTAATAGCTGGGATAGGCTCTTGCCCCTGACCCTGAAATAAATTACATGGTATTGAAAATGAATATTTTTTTTCACTATGCATGACATCAGTAATATGGGTAAAAATTGATGAAGACCAGCTACTATTTTGGATTCATACTTTGGTCTCAGGGAGACTTGGTTTTATCGGGCGAGGAATTGCAAAATTGTTTGTTTTGGTTTTCTTTCACTTAGCTCGAACAAACCAACGCACAACAACCTCATGCAGTAATGACCCCTGCTTTCTACATGTGCTATTCCTTGAAATGACATGTGCTACCCTTCTTCTCAGGTCTGTGCCTCTGCTAGGCTTCTCTGTAACTCATTAAAAAGAAAGATTTGTTGAATTTCACTGTAGAAGTGCAAGGGTGTAATTAAACATGTTTTAAAGGTAATTATAAAATATTTTTTAAAAAGCACTGTGCTGTGTTTACTCATTTGCAACCAGGTGGTGCAGAAATTATTCAATCATTAACTCAGGAATAGGTTGACCACATATTTTGATGTTTGTGTAAGCTTTTCGCTGCGCGGTGGAACAGTTGGTTAGCGCTGTGGCCTCACAGCAAGAAGGTTGCCGGTTTGAGTCTCGGTTGGAGCGGGGGTCAAACCAGGAATCTTTCTGTGTGGAGTTTGCATGTTCTCTCCCTGTTAGCGTGGGTTCTCCCGATGTTAGCGTGGGTTCTCTCCGGGTACTCCAGCTTCCTCCCACGGTCCAAAGACATGCACCTTGGGGATAGGCTGATTGGAGATGCTAAATTGCCCATAGGAGTGAATGTGTGAGTATGTCTGGTTGTTTGTATGTGCGTGTTGGCTTTGTGATGGACTGGCACCCTGCCCAGGGTGTACCCTGCCTCTCACCTGATGTCAGCTGGCTCCAGATTGGCTCCAGCTCCCCCACCATGACCCCGTTCAGTGAAGAAGTGGTAGAAAATGGATGGATGGATGGTGTAGGCTTCTACATATTTGATCAACAAATCATGCCAAATAGTTCCCTCCTTTCAACCTGATACTGAACTGAACATTCTGGTACAACAAAGTATATTTTATTTAATTGATCCAACAAATTGAGTAATTAGAAAGAGTTGCATTTTAGATTCCTTTTACTATTAACTATTTCATATTTAACTAATCCAAACGTATACAAAATGGTTTCCCAGATACTTCGTGCAAATAAAACTGGCGACGCTTGTTATAATAATCATTTTCTTGACTGAGTCTTATTTGGCTGCTGCTTCACTGTGTGGATTTATAGCCAGTTTTACTGAAAAGGTCTCTCTTTTCTCTGTCCCTCTGAGCTGGAGTACCAGGCAATTCTACAGCAACCCAGAGATGAGGAGTGTGACAACAAAGAGGTGGATGACAAGGAGGTTTTAGTGCACACACACATACACACATACAAACACCCACTAGTGTGGGGTAGTTATGGTCTCGACAGCTTTAGCACCCCCATATTGTAAACAGAAGGGTGGTGACCGCCTTCCAGTGCTTGTTAACATCATCTCCGTCACTGAGCAGACGCCACACTGTCAGCCACTCGCTGTGCCCCTACATAATCAACATTAACCATGACACACACACAACACACTGTACATTTGTAAAACAATACATTTAAACCGCACACACATGTTCCTACAAGCAAATGTCTTCATGAGTCACCATGATTAACTTGCATACAAATATTTGCACCCACCGTACAAAAGCGTAGATGTATGTGGAAGTTTGTGCACACATTTCTCCGACACACACACCAAAGCATTTCCTTGCAGCACTGTATGCAATCAGCATAATCCATGTAAGCTCCTTAATGGGCACCTCATAAAACAGATGACAGCTCTGCTACCAAAAACATCCACAGGGGAGGAAAACTACCTGAGCTAACACACACACACACATAAAGGCTAAAGAAAACATACAATATCACAATATCAAACATAAAAACAGTGCATAAACATAGACAACAATGAAACTGATATTGTTAGATCTGATTGACTATCCCAGAATCCTCCTGCACATTTACTCCATTTGCATTGACTCAGGGCTGGGTTGTGGACTAAAATAGGCTAGCACTGTCCTTAATCATTGATATTCTGTATTAGCCTGCACTAACTGAAAAAAGGGAACGTGGCAAAGTTTTAAAATAAATTTGAGGCAACATGGACGCCATTGGCTTGCCAAACAGAAATTCACCTTCATATCAGCCACCAACAAAAAGAAAGGGCAGTTAACCAGCACAAACAAGTTCTGCACTTCAAGGCTCAGTCAAGCTGAAGATGCTATCAGTTAAAGCTGCTACGATGCCACCTGGTGTGTATCTGCTTGTGTGTGTGTCTGTGTGTGTGTGGCTGAGTGTGGTCACTGAGACATAAAAAGGGAGCATGCCACCTATGTCAGATATGCTGCCCTTTTTGCTAAAAGCTCAAGAGGCCACAGAGGTTAAGTACCATAGCTGCCCCCACTTCTGCCACCTTTATGTTCACACACACACACACACATACACCAAGGCATGCATTGGACTCATGCAGCTCACATAGTGGTGGTCCTTCTGTATGTCTCCAGCCAGCTAGCGGCTACATATTCGCTACGACTGCCAGTGCGTTTGACCTTTCCTGTCCAAGCCTAATCGGATTGTGTCCCGCTTTATGAAATCAGACGCTAAAGGTCAGCAGGCTGTTTAACATGGGATGGAGGCCCTGAGGTATGGAATTTGCCTAGGCAGTAAATTACCTTTATTATATTTGGTCCGTGTGATTTCTATATCCTCCCACAGGCCGTGGGGATCTGGATGTGGTGACACACAGAGACGAGCTTCACAGCTGCAGTTTACCTCAAAAGCCCCCAGGAAAGTCCTCACTCCAGGATAAAAAAACAAACTATACATCACTTATGGAATTACTGATAGGCTGAGAAATGTCCAGTTAACTAATAAAGCCCATAAATGGTCTTAAGTGAAGAAAAAGAAATAAATGAAGAAAGATTTACTTGATTTAAATGTGTACTCTTGTGCTTGGACACACAGTGTGAAGAAACTGACAGAAAACATAACATGAGATGAAAAAAAATCACATCATCCAGGATGCTGGACGATGCCTATCTTGGTGGATGACATCTTTCTCTCTTTGACACACACACACGCACACACAGGCACACAAACTTCATCTGTGATATGTTGTGCTGTCCATTTTACCAATGTTCCCGTCAAGCAGGAAGTCCTCGCCTGGTTGTCATGTACTCCTTTGATCCATCATGAAAGCCAGTTCCTGATCCCTTACCCCCTTCAACCCTACTGATCATCACTCACATGACATGCTCTCTACCTTACACTGGTCATGTACATGTGTGTGTGTGTGTGTGTGGATGGGTACATGTTTGTGTCAGTAATGGAACGAGATAGTGCTTGACATCCATCGTGCGCCTGGCTACAGGCAGAATACAGGCAGAATGATGATGGAGATGAAACTGATTTTCGCAGACAACAAAGAGAAAATCTTGCCGAGGCCTTTTATGCTCTGCAAGTGTCATCAAATAGAGCAGATAGTGATTAACGTTACAGCTCTTATGTTAAAATTCTAACCCTTATGTTCAATCTCACATTTAATTATTGTTTTTAATTTATTTTTTCTCATTATCTTCATCATCATCATTGTCAGCTTATTTATAAAGCACTTAAAGACCAACCACAGATGCTATGTATGTATTGTTGTGCTTTTACTACTAATCTTTTCATATCTCTATGTGTAGTTTCTTGTATCAGTCACATTAGTCAGTTACAATCATAAAAGTTGTCTTTAATGTCCACTTTGTCCTTCATAACAGTAGCATGGCAAAAGACAAAAGAGCCATGTTTCCTCAAAAAAGAAAAAGAACAAAAGAATCTAATAGAATCTTAACTCATCTCTCACTAAAAGCCTCCTCCAGAAACAATTACAGATAAAAAATGAACATTGCCTATTTCAAACTGAACATACGCACATTCATAACCCCTTAAACCAATTGTAAAAATGGCTCCTTCTGAGGATGAGCTGCAAATGTTTTCAGACTAATACCATTTCCCTCATCAATCGGACGCTAATGACCGGGAGGTTTCAGAGCTGATGTGAGGGAAAGGTCGGTGGCACATAACTTTCTTGGAAGCACACTGTCTGCAAACTCTGGGGAGGGATGCTATATTGTAAAAATGAGACACATAAAGTTTGCATATGTGATTCCCCAATTCAGGAATCTTTAATAAATGACCATCTAATCTCAACAACAGGGAGCAATCATTGAAATTAGTGATGTCATCGAGTTGAAACAGAGCAGTTCATAGCAGCTGATATTGTAGGCTGTTATGGGAATAGAAGTAAACTAAATATAATGAACATTTTTTTCTGCATAGATGTTGTTTTGCTTTTATCAGCTGCAATAAAGTTGTTATTTTTTTAACCACTTTTAAGTTAATTTCATGGAAACGTATAAAAATAAAGCAGCACTGTGCATTATTATAAGCTATTTAAATGTAGCATTATGTCATTTCTGTAGGTTACCATATTTTGTAAGTGATTGGAGTCACTTGAAATAAAAGGTTAGGAATTAAAGTTAAAGAACAATCATGTTTATGGTTTAAAACATGTATTTTTACAATGCAATATTATATACTTAGTATTTTCAGCTTAATTACCAGCATCACCGCTGTGTTTTATTAAATGGAATTACCCTAACAATGACATTATGTTTTTGCTGGTGTTTATCTGTTTATTTGTCTGTCTATATGTATGATTTCTATATGTATACATATATATTTTGATAAAGGTCTTGGTCTAAATTATTTTTTGGGAGTGATGATGATCGCTTGATCATCATCTGGATTAATGGTGTTCATTGTCTATCCAAAGATTAGTGGGCCAAAAGATTTTTTATCATTGTAACATGGGGCCATTTTCAGTATATATGCTTATACCTGTACATTAAATGGTCAGCGTGCTTGGCTAAAAAGTACAGGAGAGCACTCAGAGTGCACAGGTTTGAGTGCTTTTCCAATTATTGGTTACTTTTGTCTGCATGTTGATTTGATGCAATCACTTCTAGAGTATTTAAATTAAATAAAAAAGAAACATTATTTTATGTCTCATCTTAGTCCGACTGTGCTACACATTCAAACCAAATATATATATTTAACTTAAAAACTCACAGTAGGATACAAAATGGATGCCAAATTAACCAATCAAATGAGTGCATCACTGAAAGAGTATTTAAATTCTGTAGTGTCTTTAAAATAATCAAGATAAGATAGTACTCCATAGTGAAGGACTACATCAAACCTTCCTGCATTAAAATAAATACATACATACAGTAATACATTTTGGTTGCGAAAGAAAAATAAATATAAACAATTCTACATGTTTTTCTTAAGCCTGATTACTAATCGCTGAGTCAGTGTTTTATTGATATATTACATTTGGGTCAATGTTATTGGATTGTCAATCATTAAATATCAATATTTGCTGATGCTTTGTGTCCCCCTTAACAACGGAGGTTTACTGTAAGAAATAACCATGGAAACAGCAACCTAAAATACCATTTTGCTTTTGTCCAACATACTTATGAGGAATATTGTAGAAGACTCTCCCACTTTGATCAAGCTGCTCATTAAAGATCAGCAACCAAAACCTACTGAACGAGAACAGTGTAAGATTTAGCTCTTCCTATAATGATGGGAGAAAAAGACATGCAGTAAATAAAGTGCAGCAGTCTTGAGAAGAGATTAAACAAACTAAGTAATAACTTGAAGCAATACTGTAACAAATGTCTCCGCGAGAGGCTCAACGGCAAATGTGAAGTGGGCGAAATTTGGCAAAGCACAGAAAAGCACACTCATTATATTAATCCACTCATAAAACCATAATGCTATAACTTGGATTATAAAAAGCTAATTTACACATTAAACACTCCAGCCTTGTTAGGCTTAGACTCTGTTATCATATAAAGTCCACCACTTAAGCCTACAACATAAATACAACTGCAGACACTGGAGAAAACACATGGCTTCCATCAAAAAGTAACTCAAGTAGCTTTGATAATTATATGAGGGTGTAAAATATTTAACAGCGGATGTTGGGAGAGGTGTTTGGAAGAGCTCAAATGGGCATCGGCTTCATCCAGAAAAATAATAATTACAAACTGCTGACTGCTCTCTCTGTAACCGGGTTGCACTTACTCTGCTTTGGCTCGATCTCTCTGTGGCTCTCTTTGGGCATGTCTCTCTCTGCACCTTTCTATTTGCATCCGTCTCCCTCTCTGCAGTGAAGGGAGGGCGGAGAAGGGAAGGAGATGATTTAAGGTAATGAGAGGAGTAAAACATCATTAGTGCAAATTAACTTTTGTCAGCCGAGGTGATCTCGGTGGGGGCGCTTCTGCCACCAGTAGCAGCTCAAATAATGGCAATTTATGCATTAACGTGAGCTACAGTGTGTGTGCATGTAGCTGTGTGTATGCATGTGTCTCGTGATGGCCACCAAGGACATTTTCAGCCTTAAAGGACAAGTCCAATCTTTGGAAAAGCTCTCTCCTCAGACAACCTTAATGTTTTCCTGACAGATATGCTAAATACAACAGTTGTGATATAAATGTGAGAGTGGTTTTAATGCTGACTGCTCCCTCCTGGGGTTAGCTCTCAAGTGTTTTGTAAGTTATTTTACAGAAATCCATTAAGCACCCTTAAAGTTTACTTCTGCCTCAGTTGAAGCTGCATCGTCTAAGCTGATATAAAATCTCATGTCTAAAAGGTTGAATCTCTACCGTCTGCTTGAGATAAGCAGAACATGCAACTAAACTTGAAACTATGACTTAATGCTTTTTACTAGAAGGCTCAATTTCAATACCTTTTTTATTTTGGTATAAGCTTGTAATTTCAGGTTTACCTTTACTGCTTTCAAGTCTTGTCTCACATACTCATCTGAAATGTATCAGGTCCGTGTCGCTTTCTGTCTCCACCTTTTTGTTTTCTTTGCAGCTGCAGCTGATGGAGGAAAGGTAATGTTTAATGCATGCGGTTTGTGTTGCACTCACCACTGGAGAATGGGCTCCAGTCCATTAATTAGTAACAAACGGCCGTTGGAAACACGACAGGCCTGGCACAGGTCAACCAGCTCCAAGGTCTGGAATGATGTGGACATTGATGTCTGCCCTGGGCTATCAACTGTCTGAAGCCGAGCCTCACACAAACTCTTGACTGATTCACAATGGTCACATAAAAGGGCACATCCTGCCTTGAATAAGTTATTTGGATAGTCAGCGAAGAAAATTGTGGTTTAAAAGGACAGAGGATGATGACAATTTATGTGATATCCTATGAAAATGCAAATTGTGATGTAAATATCTATGACTCTGTATTACATTTTACTACAGCATATGAACAAATACACAGCAGGATGATGTACTTGTACAGTGTGATTAAGAATTGACAACACTTTAAAACCCTACATCATAAAAATTAAAATTACAGCTACATTTTTATTATTTCTCCAGGAACATCTTTTGCAAAGCAAATGGAAAAAGATACTTTTTTGTGAAGAATTTCCAATCACTAATGCATTTTTAAGATTGCTCAGATAGATAAGCATTTTAAATGGTGCATAGAAAAAAGAATATTGTGTTAGATCAAAATCATCTACAAGCCTGTAGATGTGTTAGTTCAACCAGAATTAAGTGAAATCAAAACCAGATTAACATTACACCATTACACACTTTTACAATGCTGTTTTTTAACATTTTGTAGTCATTTTTCTGGCATTGTAGATTGGCTATCAATAGCATATTCCATTGCTATGAAAGTTGGTGCCAATCTTAGTTTAATGCTGTTTTGGTACTTAAAAATCACTATTCAAGAGGTGCAGAAAGTTGCTTGTGTTGCTACTTCTGACAGCAACTTTACCTGTGCATTTGTGGTGAATAATTTTTTGTAATAATCCACTTTATAAAAACCGGTGCCATGGTGGGGAACCTTGGCCCTTTTCCTGAAAGCGTTTAATGGGTTCCTGTTCCAGCACATCAGATTCAAATAAATGAATCACTGTGCAGATCTAAACGGATTCATTTTATTTTAATCGTTTTATTTGTGCTGGATGAGGGATACATGGAAAACCTGCAGAATTCTAACCCTTAAGGACTAGGGGCCCCCACCCCTGATTATGCGCTTGCAAAAATTTGGTTGTGGACCAACTTATACTAACCTTAGAGCCGCTGCTTGCAGGAACACATTTTGAGCAATTACAGCCAGATCAACAAATTTGGCTTTAACCTGAGATACACAAAATGCCTCCTGTGTGTTCAACGACTCTGTGCAAAGGATATCGGTTAATTAACCAGGAAGAATAAATTATTTTTAATTATCACTGCAGGGCTATCACGCAGAAAGTGAGAGAGGGAGATAAAATCGCAAATGTTAATCAAGCCATGATGAATTGTCCGTGTTCATACAAACACGGCCTACTCATGAGTCCCCAGTGCATTCCTCACGCACATGCACAACAAAGTGGGTGGAGCAGACAGAATTAATTCTATGAAGTGAGTTGGCAATAAGACACTGCATAGCAAAGTGCCGGCTGTGTGAACTGTGTGTCTGTGTGTGTATTTCTAAGGCTCCTATTTTTGGGGAAAAATGAACTAAACTTATTGACCAACACTATGTTCCCCTTAGTTTTTATGTGAGAACTTTTCCTGAATACAGGTGTAAATTATACCAAGAAATATACAATGCATTTTAATTGTGTGTGTGTGTGTGTGTGTGGGGGTGTGTGTGTGTGTGTGTGTGTGTGTGTGTGTGTGTATGTGTGAGTCTGGACCTCTGAGAACATAAGTAGATGATCCAGGTTATGGTGGCAATGACATATCTTAATCTACTTAGTTAGTGGCCAGGGATCTTTAGCTAACGGATTATCAGCCAGATTTGAGTAATAGACTCCTCGTTTAGCTTTAATGCGTTTTGCATAGAGAGCAGCCGCCCCTCATCACTCTTTAAGATGAATCGGCTTCCCAGCAACAAGATAAAGTAAGAAAAAAAAACTTCCCAAGATATTAGTCTGCTTGGAACTGTATAAATCATAACATTTAGCTAATGAAACCAAATTTAAAACCTTATTTTATTACAATATACAAAGATGCATATGTGCTGTGATACAGACTAGTCATACAAGCTCAAGCTGGCATCAGAATGAAGTTCTCATCCTTCAGTGGTTAACTTTGACTAAACTCTATGTTTAAAATGCTCTAGAATGTAAAAATTGGTTGACCAAGACTCAAGATCAAGTCAGTTTTTATTTCTGTAGCTAAATATATATCAAAACTTGGTTTGGCTGAGCATGGAGGTGAAGTAGGAAAAAATGGGAAAAAAGAGTATTTTAATTAATTTTATGTGAACAGTTCCTTCCCATCACCGTCTGGTTTTGTTTAATTTTTTACCTATCAAGGAAATGAATAAATACATTATTAGTCACAATAATTAAAAATTGAAACTGAATATTTGACACTCCATATTCACGAGAGATCTTCAATATTATCCGCATATCAATATAATCAGCTAACATCAGCATTAAAGCGTGAAATCAGAAAACGTTGGCATTAGTTTTACCTTTATTTTAACTTTTACACAGAAATATTGGACTCTTAAGCAAACTCTTCTTTAACTCAAAATAAAAAAATATAATATGTCATGTATAGTTTTCCAGATATGTTGTTTTGTTTGTTTGGCACAACTTAAGTAAATCCTGTGACATCATCAAACTATATCATCCATCCATCCATTTTCTACAGCTTTTCCCTGAACGGGGTTGCGGGGACACACACCATCACAGGGCCAACACACAGAGACAAACAACCATGCACACTCACACTCCCTCCTAGCCGGAGAGAACACACGCTAACACGGGGAGAACCCACGCTAACACGGGGAGAACATGCAAACTCCACACAGAAAGATTCCCGGCTTGACCCCCGCCCCAACCAAGGCTCGAACCGGCAACCATCTTGCTGTGAGGCCACAGTGCTAACAAACTGTGCCCCCTCAAACTATATCTTATTTACCTTAAACTATTTTCTTTTTCTCCTAATTTCTTTGGTGGAATCAAAATATATATGTAGTGGTTGATATCTATATTGGAAATTAAGAGTTAAACATGACTGTTATATCAGATATTAATAAAAAGAAAAAAAACACCAGTATTGGACATCTCTAAAACTTTTTTCCCCATGTATTTTTAATGTATCTGTTAAATAAAGCTATAAAGCCCCACAATAACAGAAACAACACAGTGTGTGTTAACTATATGATGAGTCACCAAGATAAATTTAATTGGGTTGTCAAATGAATAAATAACAATAAATTGTCTCATGAATTAATCTCTATCACTGTTTTATAGTAAATGCATGGGTGAGTACGGTGGATTCACTCATACATACATATGAATGTCAGCAGCAGTGGACATTAGTGAGTCATCAAATGAACTGCTACCCACTGATCAATACAATAAAATGATATAAACAGATACATACAGTACATACATAATAATTTGTTTTCAATCTATTAGTTCATGCATGATAGGTTTGTTTTGACATACTATTTGTCATCTGTAGATATTTTTTTGACCATGTTACTTCTTTTGTCCTCTATCTGTTAAGTTTCCTCATTGTTTAAGGACACACTGCAACCATTCTGATACATGATAATCTGTCTTTTGCAGTTGTCTTAATACTTACTTTTATCTCTCAAATCGTGTTATCTTTTACTATTTCTGCAAATGCAACTAAACAAAGGCACAAAGGGTGGCTCAAGACTTTTACTAAATACTGTATATACTTATTCACAGTGCGTGAGGCCCCCACACACACACCACACACAGCTGGACATCCTATAAATGATGCAGAGTCCATACATAAAGACTGCCTGCATATATATCTGTGTCGGTCCCCAACCTGCAGGAGACCTACAGCCCTTCCCTGTGTTTTAATCATCATTTATCATTTGATATACATCACATCTACCTCAGTGTTTCATGAATTTTTGAACTGAACTGAATATCTATCCACTGATTGGAACATTTTGTTTGTTTTCAGTTGCGAAGCCACGGATTGTTTATATTTCAAAGGCCTGAGTATAAAGACTGTATGAACAGGCAACAATGGAGTCTTCAGTGTGCTGAGGCTGAAAATGTTTTACTTTGAGATACACCCAATTTGATTTGTCCTCCACAACAATGCATGTATTTGTTTCCAGCAAAAAACTGAAAGATTTATATAAAAAAAGAGATGCCTGCTGCAAAGTATGTTTTTTCTCCTTACACTTATGCACACATACACACAGACAAAGCAGCACTAAGCCTACCACTGCCATCACACACAGGACTCGACCTGTCTGTGTGACACACACAGTTTGTTTGGTAGTTTTAATTTGACAGCGCTCTGAATAGAGCCTCTGAAACACTCACACACACACTCACACCCCCGCACACCTACACACACACCTTTAATTTGACAGCGCTCTAACAAGAGCCTGCTGCTTGTCAAATGTTCTCCAGTGGCAGCAGGGATCCGCAGAGCTGAGGGGGTTCTGTTCAAGGACATCTGTGAAGAAACACACACACACATACACACACTCCTGCGCTACCACACACTCGCTTTGAATAAGCTGAGAGGGGCAGCCAGCTGCACCACACGATGGGAGAGATGCTGCACACACGCTGAGGGGTTTCCACACTGCCTTTCCTCTCACTCTCCATCTTCCGCTCTCTGTTGCCTTGTCTTCTTTTCTCTCTTTATCTAACATTCCGCCGTTTCTTTTTTTTTCTGCTTTTGGTCTTAAGTAGAGGGCTGAGGGACTGAGATAGACTAGGGAAGATTTTGATGATGGCTCCCTGTCTGGTCCAACAAGCCGATTTCCCCTCTCAAAGCCTTCACACACAGCACAGACACACATCAGTTTTCTCTTCATTCTTCAATCCAAACACCATGAGACCTTTTAAAGTTACTCAAAGGCGGATCGGACTTTGGTTCCAATCCTCTGGATTTCATCTTATTGAAGGCGTACGTGTGCACTCATGATGCATTGACTTTTGTGTGTGTGTGTTGGAGAGCTCCCATGCTGTCATGGATGTGGTTTCCGCAGGACACTTTGCTCATTAGAGAGAGGAGAGTGCGACTTGAGTGACTTCTCGTTGGCTCCCTGCTCAACTTGATCACAAGGCTGGTCCCGTGGAGCGGGAGAGAAAAGCAAGGCTTCAGCGCTGTGTGTGCCACATGTAAAAGACAGTGTGACACACCTGGGAATATGCAGCATTGAAACGTTGAGTGGAAGAAGAGTATAACAATAAAATTAGAACTAAAACTAACATGAAAAGTATGAGAGAGTTCTAAGTCTCCTTCACTACAAGTGCTGTACTTAGTATTACTGAAAACCAGCATTTAAAGGGAAATTCCTCCTTAATAAAGAAACGCATCACTTTCATCACTGGCCACAAAAATCACAGTATGTCAGACGTAAAATCAAAATGTCAAATATTATACAAAATCAGTCCAAATCACCTGAGAGGCAGCCACAGAGATTATCCATTAGATCGTATCTTTGTCCATTCGCCTACTTGTGTGGATGTTGCTGTCAGATAAAGTGCACATTTCCTTCCAATGATCTAGAAAAGGGGTTCACAGGGTAGCATCTGAAATGTCAACATGTACATACGCACAAACATTCCTCCCCAATTCGCAGTGACATTAAACTGAAGGCAAATTGTTGCCCAGAATAAATGGATTTCTGAGACAAAGTTCAGGTTTTGGGCTTTGCATGATAACCAGCAAACTGCATAAGGGAAACATTAACCTGTTTTAAATTGATGATTGTATTTTCTGATAAGTCTGGCACTGATGTGACTCCACGCTGAGGACCTTCGCAGGCCTTGTGATGATGAAAAGCCATGAAGATTATTTGAATGCTGTAAATCACAGCTAAAAGTCACTGTGCAACACCAAGGTCTATGAATGTATCAGCCCAGTATAGAGAACATAGACGATATGTTACTGCATTGCCAAGTGCTACCACTTAATACCATTAATCTTGATCCCCCCCCATCTCTCTCACTCCATCTCCGGGTTGGAGTGCTTGCCGTCCTCTAAAAGTATGAATCTTGACCGCAGCCATTTTCCACAGAAGAGGGAAAGGCTAAAGAGAAAGCAGTGACCCCTCTTCGCCGCAATTTTCCCCTCATCAACTTGTGAGACTTCATTAACTTCCAAGGGGTAATTTCTTCATACAGTGCGGTTCTGGTAGGGGGGGGGGGGCTATGACGTTTTCCTCTCATCCAGTCAGTCCCAACTATTTTCATCTTTCCATCTGTTTTCTACAGCTTTAACTAAAAACATCTTCTTTGCCGTGTGCAGGCTGTTGCCTCTTGATCATCACCTGCAACAATGAAAACATGGCATTAGGTTCAAAGACATCAGTATTAATTTAAAGGTGTGTATTGTTTTTGGGCAATGCATGAAGAGATAGAGTTTCTGTTAGCTGCATTTAACCACTTTTATTTCACAGTAGCCCCAAATAAAACAGCCACAGCTCAACATGGCTGTTTTTGTCCTGATACACAGTTGAGGCCTCAGCAAGAAGCATCATTGTTAGAACTGTGAGTCAATGCTGCCCTCTTTAGGAATTTGAGTGTCCCTGTATTAATGGAATACCACATAGGTATTTGGCTCAGGCCCAATAGACCAGCCTTTTCAGGGTGCACCCTTCTTCTTGTCTAATAGCTACTGGGATATGATCCAGGCCTCGACAGCTCTACACTGGATTAAGGGGTATAGACAATGGATGGATGGATTTTATATATATATATTCAGTTTAACTCACATTAGTCCTGATTCCTGCTGCTAAAACAAGTATTTTTTTCTTGATAATTAAAGTCTTCATATCACACATATGAACACTTAATTATTGTGGCTTGCAAGTAAATCCAATGGAGTCTTAATGTAAATTAACATACTGGGGTCTTTTTTTTTTTACATATGTTGTACATTCCAACCGGGATCCTTTCTGTGTGGAGTTTGCATGTTCTCCCCGTGTTAGCGTGGGTTCTCTCTGGGTACTCCGGCTTCCTCCCACAGTCCAAAGACATGCACCTTGGGGATAGGCTGATTGGACACTCTAAATTGCCCATAGGAGTGTGTGTGTGTGTGCATGGTTGTCCTGGATGGACTGGCGACCTGTCCAGGGTGTACCCTGCCTCTCGCCCGTTGACCGCTGGGATTGGCTCCAGCCCCCCCCGCGACCCCGCTCTGGGATAAAGCGGTAGAAAATGGATGGATGGATAGTACAGACCTGATGATGTAGGTGTGAATCTTTGTATAGACCTTATAGGGAGTTTTAGATGCATCATCATTGCTATAACCAGCCCACAGTATGCAGCTGGGGGTTGTGTCAGTGGTGGAAAGGAGGCTGAGTACAGGAAACTTGTGCTGAGTTAAGGAAACAATGTTTATTTGAATATGTGAATATTATTGTGAATTGTAAAAGGTGAATTGTCCATCCTGACAGATGAGGTGGAGGTGGATACTTGAGAGTTCAGCCAGACGAATGATTAGCTGGGATTTACAACACTGAGAACAGAGCTGACTTTACTCGAGCTTTCAGTGTTTGCAGGAAGATATTTTTGCATTATTCTGTAAGTCTTTAGTGGAGAGTTCAGACTATTTTGCAGTCATCTATTGTTGAAAAGGCATCAAAGAAACTAAGCAAACTAATAAAGAAGGCTGGTTCAGTCCTGGAGACTGCTCCAGAGGCTCTAAACTGTTCAACATATTGCAACACAGCACAATGTACTGACGCGACAATGGAGATTTTTTCATGTTTTGTTTAGCAAACTACATTTTTTTTACTGATATGTGGAATTTTAGTAATTTCTCTCCATGTTTAAATGTTAAACAGTATAAATATGTTTATTGTATCAATACTTTGATCTTTATAAAACCTAATTCAGCTGCATGTCTATTTAAATGGAAAAATAAAGAAGTTTACAGAATATAAAGCTGTCTCGAATGAGCACGTTACCAGATGAATAAATAACAAATGTGTCCCTATTGTTATGGGCAGGTTATTCATCGCTGACTTCATGAATCATTAAAAACATAACTTCCAATTTGCTTTGGATGACTTTATCTGATAGTTTATCTGAACCTATAGAAGCTAAATTAGTTATAGTGTCATCACTTTAGCAGTCATGACTGTGCAAACACAACCAGCATTGAGGAATTTGTGCATCTCTGAAGGGCCACAGGTTGGTTCAGAGAGACCCCTCTCATGTGCACTTCAGTAAGCGATGTTCATCTGTCTGTGCCGATATGTAAACTTGCCTCTTTCTCCTTTACCTCCAAGCTGCTCTTCATGAAACATGAAGTGCCAGGCCCAGGCCTGGTGCCGAGACAAATGCCAACCGCTCAGAGCTCATCCAAATGTCAAATCTGACATGTTGCAGACATTCAATAACAATTCCTGCTGGGCCATTTCAGAGCTACACATTCTTTAAACAGTCCTCATGTCTCATGACAAAAGCGCAGGTGAAGTGGCCAGATTTGATCTAATGTCTTGCCTTCAGTTAGCCCTCTAGTGATAAAATTTATTGCAGTCAGGTCCTCTCAGCCACAAAGCCGAGCGATGGAATCAGCGGGAACTGAAATAAAACTGCCCTCCAAAAGGTTGCCAGAAACTTAACTGGAGAAAGATCACTCTAAGGAAACAAGGCTGGTGTTTTGACAACACAAATGCTACATGAGCAAGTCTATACATCTAGAATATGTCACTGAGCCAAATATAGGTTTAAAGGAGAGCTGTTTTAGGAGTTCATGTCCACTAGGGGAAGCCAAAGTTAAAGACATCCAGAAAAAATGGGTCTTATGTGCAATTTGAACTGCAGTTCATTTTGTTTGGAGGCCAATCACAGTTTTAAAGTGGATTTCTGCACCAGTCAGTGTGTACCAGCTGACTCAATGAGCTATAAGCAGGTAGAGAGACATGACAAGACAAGCAAAGACAGCATAAACAAAGACAAGCTTTGCACAATAATGTTGTCTGAGCAGTGCCTTAGAAGCCTAAACATGCAAGATTTTTCTCTTGTTATTTATATATATATATATATATATAAATATATATATATATATATGAACAGGAGGTAGCCATAACTAAGTTAGAGAGGGAGAGCCTTCAGCTATCAGTCTCCTCTCTTATGGAACCAGCTCCCAGTATGGGTACGGGAGGCAGACACCCTC
>JBAMHV010000008.1:6696638-6729584 GCA_037177535.1 Pseudomugil gertrudae
AAATATGATGTGAAGCACCCTGAGATGACACTGTCATGAAGTGGCGCTATATAAATAAAGTTGAATTGAATTGAATTATTTAATCATTAAGTTCAACTGACCCCACTGGTGAATGTGTGAGGTATAGACTAAACAATCAGCTCATCTTAAACATAAGGAAACAATCCTGGACAAGAGGTGGAAGTAATAAATATAAATGACGGGCATTTCAGCTAGACAACTGAGCTGACAGGAAATGCATCTACAAGACAGGACAAAGACTCTCATCATTAAGGATGTTGAAATCACTCAATGTCTGCACCAAGTTGATGCATCTTTTATAAGTCTATTGTGGAAAGTGTGATCAGTTTTGCAACCATCTGCTGAGCAAAGACAATCTGATCAAGAAAGGTGGATTCTGTACTGGTCGGACTCCAGAGTTGCCGAAGCTTTGTCCAGAAGAGTGCAGCTGAACATAATGAAGTTAATGAATCACTAGGTAAGAAACTAGAAAAGCACTCTGAGAGCGCAGACCTCTGCAAAGCTTTTTTTTCTCACGTTGGATTTGCTGAAGATGGATCTATCTCGCAGTGATAGAGTCCTTTAAAACATTCCTGCATCTATAAGGAGATCCTGATCTCCTCTAAAACTTAATTTGTTCTTTGTCCCAGTTTGGAAACTTTCATGAAAACTTTTTGAGTCATCTTGCTCACAGACAAACCCTCCCAGAAGCATAACTTCCTTGTCAGAAGCTTCTTCAGGTACACTGCAAGGCAGAAATGAACAGGTCACCAGCCATCACGCTCCAAAACAAAACAGTTAATAGTTTGTAATATTATCTCAAAACAAAATATTACATTTCCCTCTGGGTAAATATTAAAGTGTTTTTTATTTCATTACCTCTTTTAAATTAAAACAGCAACTGTTCATCTGTAGATGAAGCAAAAACTGAACATCCTATTGAAGTAATAAGTCCAACATAGGAGCATTTGGGTTTATTGAAGGCACATTAGTTTAGGAGAATACATTAGTTGTGCTTGTCACATACATTCACTGTCAATCAACTTTGTCCATGGACTAAACTGTTTTGCTTATTAGAGCTTTATGTTTTACAAGCTTTGGACAGAACTTTTTTTTTGTAAGGCAGCAATCTTGAGACCTTAATGAGTGAACATATGAATCGCTTTAATTTGTGACAGTTGCCTTCCATATCAGCACCTATGTAATAATATCTTAATAACAAATCATGAATTACAGTTTATAAATAGACAATACAGAATATACAGCTGCATCTGTCAGAATTACAACTAATCTACAATGCATCACATTTCACAGCACTATTAAAATCAGCCTATAGGATCTAAATCCTAGTTTTCCAGTGGTTTTTGTATGTAATCTCTCTGAGTTAATGTGGTATATAACAGTTGCACATATATCTAAGGAGGCAGAGTTCATGCCCTACCCAGCAGTTACAGTGTTTTATATGAGAGGCTTTAATGACAAACTGAGTGTAGTACAGCTACACCACACAAGTGGAACTTTCCCTTTAAGTGCACACAGACTTTCAGCTTAGCTCATTTCTGCAGTAATTCAGAGCAGAACTTCCATCGCCCGAGGCTAAATAGTCCAATTTCTTCTTCAAACTCTGGAGAAGACTGCTTAGCATAATGCTGTGAATTTCTTTCAGACTTCACTGACTTTGAACATGTCTCCTTTTTATTCCAGTCCGTTCTAAATCCTTCATGCAAGCAACCAGGAAACTGCGGCACTTGAGGGTGTACTGCTCAGGAAAGTCCCGGAAGTGACTGACATGTGGGCTAGAGACAAAATCAAAACTTTCCACAGAAACGCCTTTCTTCTTCACGGTCTCCATGAAATGCTCAATGTCCCTGTGCCTGATCACCTGGTCATCTCTGGAGTACAAGTGGAAATGGGGCCAAGAAGGTGGCTTGTCCTGGACGGCGTCGTAATGGTTCTTGTGAATGAACTTGGTCAAGGGGTACAGGACGATTCGCAAAAGGAAAACGCTCACTGCAAAAAGTGCCAGGAGGATGTACCGTAGGAGAGGGCTAATCTTTGGCCCTAAAGTGGTTGTCAGTGCACGCAGGGCCCCACGGATGTTCCCGCTTCCTGGGGCACTGTCCACAACAGCTCCAATTACACACAGTGAATTGAACTGTGTGTCTGTGTGCAGCAGTTCCACTATGTAACGGTACAGCATGAAGCCCCCGTTGCTGAATATGTGAAAGAAAATAGGACTGTTCTCCACCTCGTAATCAAAGAGGATCTCCAGCAGCTTTAGAGCTGTGCTGCTCAGCTCCTTGTATCCAAACGACTCTGAGATGAAGACAGTCTTTAAAGGAGCTGTGTAGCGGATGGTGACACATCCCTGAAAGCGTAGAAAACAAACAGTAATCAATTAGATTGGCTATTGACAAGTCTCTACGGCCTCTGGGCTGTCAAAAAGGACAAGCCATAAAGCAGGACAGCTTATGAAGTTTGTTGCGTAGTTTTGACCTGCTCATTGTAGATGGAGCTGTATTTGGAGAGATGTTTGTCTTTACAGCCAGCCCAGCCCAACAGTATGACAACTGGCTCCTTTGTCCCCTGCCAGTGTCTCTCTGAAAACAAGGCAAACGATACCGAAGCGAGTTAGCATTGCATTAGCCGGCTAAGCTAACCAATTTAGCTAACACTTCTAACATTTTCGCTGCGTCTTTGTTGCACGGAGTTACAAAGGTTACGTAAAATGAGGCATGTGCATCTTGCATAATTAAATAGTGCTCACCCGATGTTCCCGCATCTGGGAACACAATATTGTAGTCAATATCATCAGCTGCCATTTTTAACTGTTATAACACTAGTCGTCGATCTCTCATCTGTTCAATAAAAACAATTATATATATATAAACAAGCCACCGAGCGCTGTATTAAAATAATGCTATTTGTAAGAAAGAACATGCAACAAACAGAACCGTTTACTGTAAATGGCACTGGAACTACATAATCCTTCCACCGACCGGAGCGTCTCTTCTTCTTTGTATCGTCAAGCAATAATCAAGCGAGCGCGTCTTTACCGCCCCCTTGTGTTTGGTTGTCGACATAGCTTCACATTGTGTGGCTGTTTTTTATGGCTGGTCATCACAAAACCCAATGAAACAGGTGATGCATTGTTAGATATAATGGGCCATGAACTCTTTAACTTCCTGCTCTACTAAACGGTAAAGGTCAATATGCAGTGACTGTGATGATTTTCTTTAACAAATTTATTTAAATAAACCTGCCTATGCCATTTCTACCACTCTGTTTTGGTGTGTAAAACTCAAACTACATGTTTGTTTTATCACCACTGATTCACATTTCCACCACTTCACTGTCATAATGTTATTAACTTATATCTCAACCTTTACCTAAAAAAACACATTAAATTAGATTTTTTTGTCATAAAACAAACAGAAAATGCTGAGAAACATTTTTCACAGTTTAAATATGGAAGTTAAAGGGCTCTTTTGATTAAAAGCCTCTTTGGCTATTTATTTTCTTTTAAGTTTTTTGGATAAAAAGTCTACACAAATAGAAATTCCCATCCTTCTATCTAATGTTAATTTAAATGGTCTAACAAAGCAAGTTACATTAGATTTGTCATGCATTTTCCTAGGATAATTTTGAATATTTAATTTGTACTTTGTTTTTATGCAGTTTGCTGTACACACAGAACAGCCAAGAGATTTGATTGGCTTTTGTGTAGTATTAAAATCTATATTTTCTCACATATTTATCATTTCTACTGTATCTACACTTGCATCTTCTATTGTTCATTTGTAAAACACAAGTATCTGAAGTTTAGCTGGGCAACATAACTGGAAATGCAACATAGTAACCATCTAAGACCAAAACAACCTAAGCTGAGATCCTTCAGTGTCTGCACTCATATGTTCTATAACGTAGTTGAGGAAAGCAGTATCAGAGCTGCTAGAGACTCAAAGAAACCAAACAAATACCTAGTTCAAAGTGTTTGAATGAACTTACAGGCTCAGCTCTTTCACAAGTATATTACACTTTAAGACAAAATATTCAAGGTTTTATGCAGAAGTTCCTGCAATAATCTAACTTATATTATGCCAAACAAATCTACTTTGCCAAGCTGGCCTTTATAAACAGAAGTGATGTTTATTGCCAAAAAGAGGTATTAATGTTGGACCTGACAGCAGGGACAAAAGAAAAGATAGCAAACAGAAGGAGACTAAAATAATTCAAAAGGAAACCAAGACAGAAAATACCACACATAGGAAAAAAAGAACCAGATGCAAAATGTGTAAAGAAACAGAAAACCTCCTAAAGCCTTTGTAAAAATAAATAAAAGCTGCAGACAATCATCAGAAGCACCTGCATTGAGACAAACTCAAAATCATGAACATACAAAGCAGATGGATATACGTGTGTGCAGTGCATGTATGAATGCTCCATATTAAGTGATTGTGCAAATACAGTCATGGTGCTGGAACTGATCCCAGTAGCTAATAGGTAAGAGGTAAGATCGACCCTGAACAGGTCAACAGTCCAACAGAAAAAGATGAACCCCCCCATGTTCAGACTCACTCCTAAAGAGGATTAATAAAAGAAAATCAACCCAACATTCATGCTTTTAGGCTTTAGGAGGAAGAAGGAGCAGCTGGAGAGAAAGTCAACTTAAAAAGGCCCGAGATCAGCTTCAAACCAGGAACCTTCCTGCTGGGACCACTGTACCTAATGTGTTAACTTCTAATCTCACCAGTGTACACTGGTAACCGCAATTCCAGGACTAAGTGTTGTTTTAAAAAATTGTGCCACCAAATCAGGCTCTGGACATTTCATGCAATAATTTCAGACAGACATGATGGCATTAGATTATTGACTTTAAGGGCTTTATTTTCAACCAGAAAAAGGAAAATCATACAAAATCTGGAATGTGGTCAAATAAAAACACCAGATATCACTACAACTCAGTACATGCTTTTTTTTTTTACAGTTCAAATGCATTAAACAATACATGAACAGTCTTTATACTTGAAGGGTCAAATAGTCACAGCACACTCCTTAGAAAAACAAACAAAAATAAAAGCCAATACAATGCAAACTAAACCTGAAAACCTATGACCAAATATTCCTAAACTCAACAAAATAAAAGCATCTGTATTTTAACAATATCGCTGCATCAGAGCTGTTCCAATTATAATGGAGGAGTCATCAAATTTTGGGTATTTTGCAGCATCCTAAATAATAAACTGCAGATTAACTTTCTTCTAATGATTTATCCAGTTATGTCAGCAGCCAGCTTAATTCCAATTAACATGATTTACTTTTACTCAGTAATGTTTCTTTACAGTAAATGTTACAATTCCTTGTGTGACCTGTTTTGGTTAAATACTAATCAAAATGCTAATGTGCCTTTAATTATTTTAATATTGATCAGCCAGACAGCTAGGTGTAACTCCAATTTTGGTTTAGCAATTAGCCTCAAATGGCCACAAACTGAGACTGCTGGAAAAATCATTTGTTTCACATGCATTTGATGAATACGCCTGACGATCACATATGAATACTGTCAAACGTCCACTTTCTAAAACAAAAAACAAAAAAAGGAAACGTAATTAATTAAAACTAGTCGTTTAAAAAAGGCATTTTGTAAAAAGATTCTGGTTTCTGGTGCATGAGAGTGTGCACACTACTTCTTTCCACCCCACAGCATCTCGATCTTCTTCACATGGGCCTTGGAGGATTTAGAGAAGGTGCTTTTAATCACATTAAGAGGAGCTGACTTGCCACTCAGGTAGATTTTATTGAGACAGGTGGGAAGCCATGCCTGCTCTTTCTCATCCACTGCTACTCCAGTTTTCCCCATCTTGGTGAAGGCGCATGAGTAAGCGAAGATGTAACCCGTCATATAAGCATCAAACCCTGCTCTGTGTGTTCCTGTATCGGCCTTTTTCTTCTGCGCTTCAGCCATAGCAGATAAATCGCTGAACCCTTCACTACCAACTACCTCTGTGCTGCTTTTGTCACCAGAGCCATCTATCACCTCAGATTTTTGGGGATCCATCTTGTCTTCACAGGTTCCATTCCCCTTGGCATCGGTTTTCATGCTTTGCTCTTCATTCGGTTTGGCATTTTCTGATTGGGGCACATTATCTGTGCAGGACTCAGCAGTTGCATCTTGTTGGTTAGCTGGTTTCTCTTCTGGATCCAAGTCAGTTTTTGGTATTTTATTTTCAGGGGCACCGTCCAAGGTGCTCTCTGCTACCACTCCTTCATTCTTCTTTTTCTCTCTCTGCCTCTTCCTCTTTTTTCTCTTATCGCTCTTGCTTTTCTCGTCCTGGAGGATGATGAGGTCTGTGTCATGAGATAATGCACAATTCGTGCCATTTGGACACCACCCAAAAGCCTGTTAGAAAAGGAGACACAAGCAAATATGGGCTAGTTATTTCTAAGCCAGAAGTTGTAAACAGCATAAAGTTCTGTGTAAAGGTTTACACCATCATGATAAGATGTTCCACTGTTTTAAGGGTTGATGCAAGTTTGCTTCTGAACACATGGAGATAGAAAAATATTTCAGGCCACGATGTAGCTCAGTTGGAAGAGCAGTGGAAGGTTGGGAGTTCAATTCCAGAGTAAAACAATAAACCCCAACTAGCATGCATTGTAGTGTCATTGAAACTGCATTTCCCAGTCCTTCACTGCATAACGTGTCATTTTAACCCGTCACTGCTAGAAAGTGTTTGTTTCTATTACATATTTGTGGCAAACTTCTTTTTCAAAAAGTCTGAAAAACCCCCTCACGAGAGTGCAAAAACTTTTTTGCCATATCAGAGGTTGTTTCTGGAATGTAGGTGTTTCCATTACCTGATTTCAATTGTATTATTTTGGTTTTGTGCAAATCTAGATGTAATGGAAATGCATCTGTTGTGATTTTTCTCTTATCAACAAACTTTTAATTACAAACCAGAAACTTGCACTTGTAAACATATACTAGAGAAATGTTTCTGAACACTATGTTGAGGGGCACACACACCCATCCACTATGGATACAGAGTTATTTTTTCATCTTCAGCTTAGGTATTTTATTTAAAACATTTTACTGGTAAAACAATAAAAAACTACTCTCAAGGGGGGAAAAATAACTTACAGAGAAGGGCTGGCAGATGTCAGCCTGCCCGTCAAAGTTGGTTACAGCTGGACACTCTCTGTAGTCCACATAGGCGGACATGTGATCAGTATATTGACAGAACTCTATATGAGCACAAGGTCCTGGTGCACCAGAGGTCACACTGCGACTGTTATCCAGCTGACTGAATGAGGAAGAGAAAGACAGTAAAAAGAAAAAGGGAAGCTATTAGACAAGTCATAGCACCTACTTACATTTACTTTTTAAAAGATAAATATTCAAAAATTCTCTTTTGAGGCACTGTGACAAAATGTGTCTCAATGGCAAATTTGAGAGTATTGAGTTTCTCAAATTAAGCCAATACTTGCCATTTCTTGTAGGCGTACTCCAGATAGGATGCAGTCAGTCGGAGCTCGAATTCAGTCACGTATTTGGTGTCATAAATACCAGCAGGAAACATCTCAGACAGGTCGGCTGTGAAGTTGGTCAAACGCTCTGGGAGTTGAGCATAAAAGCTCTGGTACAAAAAACAAACATTTAGCATTTAAAGAAAACAAACGTTCACTCATCCCTTCATGGAACTGAAAGCAGTACAACTCTTTGTACCTGATAAAGGAAGGCCATGTCAATCAGACCGTTGTGTAACACCAGGGGTTTTCTGGCACGTAAAAGTTCAGTAAACAATGCTCGAATGTGTATTCCACGATCATCTGTTCCTCCCTTGCAGAGAAGAGACAAGGAAATCAAACAACGTCTATATAAAGCAATCTGTGGATTTACAAAATGGACATAAGCACGTTGTTGTAAAGTTAAGATGGACCTATTCAAGAGACAATGACTGGAAGAACTGGGCACACGGCAGGACTAAAAAGCACACTGAACAACACCCAGGCATGGATACCTTGTTGTTACCCTTGCAATAAGGGATTCCATAGCCGTACTGTTTGTTGAAGTCAAACCCATGCTGCACCAGGAACTGGACTGACTGGGGCTCTATGATGTACTCTTCTGAGCACAGCAGGGTGATATTATACACCTGGACCAGGTATGTGTCGAGTTCCTGGGGAAGAATCAAAACAGGTGAATACAAAGGATACCACACACTGGTGCAATACAGTGAACAATTTCCTGTTGGAAATGCACGTGGTAGCAAACAATATATCATGTTGCACCTTGTCCAGTTTCTTGTAACAGGCAATCCCCATGGAAATGACGGCGCGGGAGCGAGCTGCATGGCATATGGCTTTATACCTTTCCTCTATGGATCTGGAACACAACGGCTTGTGTTGTGAGAACTGGTAACAACTCCAACAGCATAATAGCTTCCTGTACTATTCTAGCTACTAATGCAGTAGAATAGCAGGCGCAAAAGACAGCAAATATTCGTAAAAAGTGTACTCACTCGGCCAACAAAGACTTCCTGTTTCCCAAACCACTCAATTCCTGCAACATAAGATCATCTTTAGCGAGTCTCCTTGGACACAACTAGCTCGTATCTTGCACAAATCAAATCACGTACATTCACAGTGTGCACACACTGATTACTTAAACTTACCGTGTCCAGTGCAATGAAGGATGCCGTTTTAACTGCAACGAGTAAAGCAGGCCAAAGCTCCTTAAAGTTGTCGTTGTGAACATCAATCACAGGAACTATCAGTGAACCCGCCATATTTGCCTCAATGTGAAACGTTTCTACTAAGGTTCAGACGGTTGCATTGATCATATGTAGCTTGGCTTGACGATTTTGTACTCACTAGCTTAACGCGATGACCTTGTCGACGGAGTGTTTACTATATTGTCTTTTTTTAAAAAGAAAAAGTTATTCACAACGTCTTACACACATCTATTGTGTCCACCACAGCTAACAACGATTCAACCATAAAAATTTCAATGTGCGTTTAGGACCTGTGACAAAATTATTAGTTTTACTATTGCCTGATTGCAAATGTTGCGGATATTTTTAAAAATAAAAACCCACCTCACAATATTTGCAAAACATTACGAGAAAATATGAAAACAGGTGTATTTTAAACCAAAATAATTTGTTTTATGCAATCATTGCAATTATTTGTTTATTTTTTATCTGGAATATTTTTTTAATCAGGCACTTATAATAGACACACACACGTTCTTCGTCACTCGTCTTAGCCACCGTGAAGACGTGCGCCATTTTGGCTCAAAGAAAGTCAGGGATGTTCTATTCAAGATAAAGTATTTTTAAATCGTTTGCACAAAATTCTTTTTTAAAAAATAATGCTAACAACTTTGGAGTTTTCATGAGTTAATATTTAACGTAAACGTATTTGTGTCTTGCTTTTGCATGATGTAAGTGCTTTGCCAAAAAGTAATGATTTACAAATTCCAGCTGAGCTAACTCAGCGTTTGCTAAGTTCAGTTTTGCTAATCGTGTTTTAATTTGTGCAATGGGCGGCTGCTCTGCTCCAAACTGCTCCAACTCTACCAGCATAGGCAAACAGCTGTTTAGATTCCCCAAAGACCCCGTGCGAAAGAAGAAATGGGTGGTGAACTGTAGACGTGACTTTGAACCAACTCCTCACTCCAGACTGTGCCAAGTGAGTTTACATCACTAGCAACATGTTAATGTTTTACATACAAACAGACGATACATTAGTTCAAAATGCTGCGAATTCCAAGTTTTATAACTCAAAGCCGTGCATCAGAAAATAAAAATGTAGAGCTATATTTTTGTTGCATAAACTACTTATTTAGTTTAACTTAATTGGTGTATCATCAGCTGAGTAAAATGTATGTCTCCCCAAGGACCATTTTGAGCAGAGCCAGTTTGAGGAAATAGCCAGGTCTCCTGCTGGAGGAAAGAAGCTGAAGCCCAATGCCATACCTACTCTGTTCAGTGTGGGGGACCCTCCTTACCCTGCTGTCACCACTCCATACATCCTGCTACCACTGAAGCATGAGCCAGGTATTTACATGTAAAGTAAACTGATAATCCAGTTACTACTGTAACAACAGCCTTTATTTAGATAAAAACATTCACTGACTACATCTTACTTCTCACAGTTGGACTAAATTAAAATATTAAGAATAGTAATTATGTTGTTGCTTAACCTGCTCGGTAAAGAACACTTTAAAAGATTATATCCCGAATAACAATAAGATTGTATTTTTAGTGGAAAAGGAGCAAAGCTTTGGGGATCATGGATATGCCAGGCGCAACCCTCTGCCTGGCCTGGAGGATGAGGATGCAGACAGGATAGCTGAAGACCAACAGCCCTGCACACACTGTCACCTCCTTAGGAAACAACTTGAGCAGGAGATGCAGCACACAGCAAGGCTACAGAGAGAGGTAGGACAGCGGCTGTCTGTGTCTTTTTTTATTATTATTAACTGTAGGGGAATGCTTTTTTCAGATGTCTATTGAGTGATTTATCATCCTCTATCTAGGCCTGGGTATTGATTTAAAAAAAAATATTTTGATACTGATACCTTTGTTTCGATACATTTTAACAATACTTTTTTTATACCAGATTTATAAAATCTGTTTTAACAAAAAGAAAATTACACACTATCAACAAATGTTGAGTTTATTTGTCATTTTTCTTTAACATTCTTACACTCAATCAGTTTTCTAACATATAAATGCAGTTTTTAGTGCGAAAGAACAGCTGCAAACAAGTGACAACTTCCTAAATTTACACTGGAGCACAACACATCAACAATGGATGTATTATTATTATTACTTACTGTAAAAGTTAAACAACATTATCTAGGCTAAGAGATGCCTGCTCAGCAATAGCTGCTTACTTACCTCCATTGTGGAAGAAGGCAACACATTTTACTAATAAAGTCTAACTTTCCTGTGAGGCTCTTATTTTTATTTTGAAGATTGTCATTCTTTCAGCCAGTATAAATAAATTCACACTGACTGGTCTGGTCCTCCTCCCATCTTATTGAACAGGATCAGAAGCAACTGTGAGTGGAAGATAAACATAACAGTGAATGTGAGATGAGGTCTTCAACCAGCCGATCCAATAACCACAAATTAAGAAGCTAATATCAGTTACTGTCATGGGCTGTGTCTTAATCAGCACACTAACACTACTTCACACACTATGTTTAAGTGCATTTACATTGACATTTACAACAAAATATTAACTAGCACATAAAAAATGGTCAAAGTCAATCATAATAAAGAAAAATGACCTGTACCTGCTGCCTTTTAGAAGTTTGTAATTGAACTTCAAAGTCACGTTTATTTTTTTCTATTTTTTACCATTTTATTCTCAGCCAATTATATTCTCTTTACACCTGTGCATAATGACTAATACATTTAGTTTTAAGCAGGATGTATTACCTAGGCATCAGATAGCTAACATTACATGGTTTGGTGAAGAAAAACAACTGCACAGTTGTTTTGCCTTTTTTGACTAGTTTCCTGAATATGATTCTGACTACGACCTGACCCATATGGATTTTTTTTTTAGGTCGATACCGATTCTGATTTTAGGCAAGAAAAAAAATCATTAACTGATTAAATTGGAAAAGAAAATGATATCACTTGAATAATAAAACTTTTTGGTCCCTTACCACTTAAAACAAAAAGAGATATTAATTACAGACAGAGAAGTGGTATCATTGTCTTTCTATCTTATATGGTGAATATCTTTCAGCCACAGGGACACAAATTACCCCAAGCTGAACTCTTACAGATATTTGTTAATATTAGTAGCTTTAATAGTAAACAATATTAGTTTAATAAACGCATTTAATACTGTAAGAAACAACTTGCTTCACTTTGCCACCACCACAGTACAATGTGTCACTATTATAATCCATAAATGTGCACAGATACACTTTATGTTCATATTGATTGATTCATGTACTATAATTTGCATTTGTAACATCTGAAAAAAACCAGACTCCTGAAGCCATGAAGCGACTTTTATTTTGCAAAGGCGGTGCACCATTAATATTTACATGTAGCCAAAACCCTGCCTGTTTTTTTTTTCTTTTTCTATAAAGGTGTGGTTTTAGTGATGGGATAACATCTATACCCTAACTATTATTACTCATTTAGTATTGTCAAGTTGATATGCAATGGTTAGAAACTGAGATCAGTTCATTATAGATAATCCTAATAAGCAGTTTAATCTATTTGCAGGCAGAAGAGATGAAAAAACGTCTGTATCGGCTCAATCGGATTGAAAAGGGTCTTCAGAATTTCCTTTATGAAGACCAGATCAGAGCTCTGTCCCTCACTAAGCGCTCACGTCGTGCTGTGTGGTCTCCAGAGACTATCCTGAAGGCCCGGAAGATCCGCTGTGCAGTCGGAACCAAAGGATACGAGTACCTGAGAGAGATTGGTTACCCGTTGCCCTCCTACAGGACTCTGTGTAATCGCTTGGAGACTAAGATCATGGTGACAACTGACATGAGCTGTGAGGAGCTGGCAGAGCTGGGCTTGGGGCTTATGGCCACTTGTGACAGTCCCACAGAAGGTGTTGAGGACAACGATGAGGAAGAACTGATGGGTGTTTTGTCCTGATCCCTGCACTCTGCATGAATTGCTGATGCGAGCTGAACTAAGGGAAGGCGGGAAGCACAGCATTTGCTGTGTTAAGCATCTGCTAAATATATGCTTGTCCTGACAAAATTATCTGAAATGCCACCTGGCTGTGGTTTAATCAACACTAATGGATGTCGGTGCTCAGCAGATATGTTATGCCTGTTAAAAAAAAACAACAAAACATATTTTGGGTTATGTTTTTTTTTCCATAAATTAATTTTTATCTTCCCTGATAGCAGGGACATATTCCAAGATGACTTCATGGATTTATAAGTCTTGGTTAGTTTTGTCATAATTTTCACACATTGTTTGGTCTCCACAGAGTCCAGATCTAACCCCGTGATAGAGAGGGCTTTGTGCTGTCTGACACTATCAATACAACACTGAATGAGTGTCATAGCATGAATATTAATATTGTGATATGGGGTTATTAAAATAATGTCAGAAAAAGGTGGTACAGCAAGGTATTAGATTTTTTTTCTGGCCAGACAGTGTAAAATACTCTGGGTTGCAGTTAACCAAGCTTCATGATGTGGTGAAGAAAGTGATCCCATCTTACATGGGACCATGAGGAGCATGTGCACCATGCAGCTTCTTCCAGTACAGATGACAAATGTGACACGTATACACAAATAATTTCCACAAAGTCTTGTGAATTAGTTAAGATGACTTATCCTTGAGTCTACTTACATTTGCTATAAATGTTAGTATTTAGGATATTTAACACAGAACATACATACTTGGCATCTGCATGTTCTGCTGGGGTGGAATTGGCTGTGTTTCACTGTACGCTACTCGCTGTAATTTAAGCACCGTTTGTGGGTTTTGGTCATAAATCAGGTTTGAAACGTATTGTTAACATATTTTTTGCATTAAAAGGTCACATATCTTCTACGGGTAAGGAACAAAGTGAAATCATTTTCATGCTGTACAATAATGTAAATTCATAGATTTCACATTACTGGATATGATCCATTGGTATTTTCAAATGTTAAAGCTATTGTAGTTTTAGTAATAAGGAGCATTAAAAACAAAACAAACTGGTCATATATGTCATATTTTTCAATATGTAAAAGTTGTGACAATATAAAGTGGGTAATAGCTTGTATTTGTGTGTGTGTGTGTGTGTGTGTGTGAAGGAGAGGTGGGTAAATGAAGGCCTGTGTCGCCCAATAGTGACGAAGCACATCTAATACCTTTACAGTAATGGTATCAGGTGACATGTTTGCTTCAGTCCAGGTTGGACTTTGAGCAAATCACTCACTCAGATATTTATTCAGTTTGTTCTGGGCCCAAGTTGAACTGTTATGCAAAAGGGAAAGTCATTTGAAAACAATTGTTTACAGACACATTTCTATTAAAAGGTTCACTAAAATAATGAGATCTAATCCCTTTCAGACATGTAGACCAAGAATCCAAAAAGAAATGTAGAGTCAAGTATATTTAAGTAAAAACTAAAAGCATGTTGAGAATACATTTAATTTTAGAGTACATCAACAAAGCTGTACAAGAACAAAAATATGAGTAATGTTTGTAAAAGCAATAAAAAAAAGGTAAAAGTTGGGATAAAAAAAAATCACACAATAGAAAGCCAATGAATACAGATGGAGATGGCATTTAAAGACAGTAATTACATGTAGATGAAGCTGGTGTCATGGTTTAGGAACACCACAGGAAATGCCCAATCCCCTCCGTTCCCAGCTTTGACCATATCCAACCAAAAGCACCCGATCAACAGATCTGAGTGACGTGGAGGGCACACAGACTCCGCTCAGAGAAGAAGCTCGGAGAAGAAGCTCGGAGAAAGCCAGGAATACCTGGAAGATCTGTGAGACAAACATCCCAGATGCTGATGTGTACACAACATAATATTAACTAGTTTATTGCAGTGTCTTAGCATGTCAATGTTTGACAATGAACAAAGCACAGCAGAGATAAATTTAATGCCTGTAGTTTAGAAGATTGAAATGAACCAATAAAGGCACAATAAAATCTGAACCTGATGCTGCAGATCAGCTGTGATGTGTGCTAATGTGTGACATGATCATTTCTCTTAAAGGGAAGCTGCTACACTAAGCTTCCACATTGTTAAGTGTTTTACTCACTGTGTAAGTTACAATCACACTTAATACATTAATTTGTGTGAGTCCTGCATGGAATTGTGGGATTGTATCACCACCTTTCCTCCATTAGGGACGGGTCTGTTTCTCTGGAGCTGATGCAGATGGAAAAGGAAGTGCTGCTGCTCCTTTTTAAATACTCATAAATGTATCAATCAGCTCTCATCAGAGCTACCGCAGACATTTCCAAACCATCATACAGCAGCAAAAAAGCAGATTTTAAAAAATCTGACTCTGTAATGTTTTAAGAAAAAACTAGTAAGTCACCTCTGACAAGTATTTACCAAAATAAGTTGCATAAGCGATTTCCCAACTTTCAAACTGAACTTTTATATTAAAGGTCTCTCTCTCTCTCTCTTTCTCTCTCTCCATCTCTTTATCTCTCTCTCTCCCTCTTTATCTCTCTCTCTTTAATTTGGGAAAGGTGCTCAGTCAACCTCAAAGGCTTGATAAACAACGGGGGTTTGACTGTGTCTCAGTAGGACAAAGGACAGAGAGGTAAGACCTTCTTTGGCAATAGACGGCTTTATATCTAAATATATCTTAAAATATTTTAAGCAGTAGAACAACAATGTGAGCTTTTTAAAGTATGTTTTCCTTTATTGTTTATTTAATTTGAGATCTGTGCCAACTCTTAGATGCAGCATAGCGTACAATGTATTTAAAATGCAGGTAAAAACATTTGACACAAATTTAAACTTACAGCTTCTATTGATGTTAACTAAATGTGTAAGAGTGTTTTTAAGACACTGGTTTGTGGGATAAATAGTTTGTGGCTGAAAATGTCTCTGTCCCGGCTTCTTTTTGTCTCTGTCTGTCTGCTAACCTGTCTGTCCACTTACCCCCGGACATTCCTCTCCCTATTGGCTGTGTATCCCATAATAAACTCATTTGGGCAGATTATCTCCACATGTGATGAGAGAGACAATGAGGGCTTATTCTTTAATTATTCTGGGATCAGACTGAGTGGCCATTTGTTTCAAAGCTGACAGAAAACGGCCTGTAATTAAATTCCAGCCTGTCCAGTTTCCCCTGTGCTGCCAGACTGAGGTTGTGTCATTAGCGCTCCACATTATAAAGACAATTCAACACGTGGACTTATTGGAGCTGCAAAGATCACATTCTTATTCATGAAGCACTTAGTCTCCCCTACTTAAAATATGTTCTTACAAATATCTTTCTTTTCTGGTAATCCAGGTAAAAAGTGGGGGTCACAATGCATCCCCTGTGGATGTTTTGGCTGTGTGCAGCCCTACCAGGTGTGCTGTGGACCTCACATTCCAATGTGTTTGTGGAGAGTAGCAAAAACACCTCCAGAATCTGCCAACCAGCTCCCCACTGGGCCATTAAGGGGCGTGCACCAATGAAAGCGCTGCTGGGAGATGTGGTTGTGGTGGCGCTTCTGAAGGCCAGCTGATCATTCTGTCTCACTCAGGCATCCAAGTAAGACAAAGTGCAGCAGTTACATTTATTCCAGCCTTCATTAGCATCTATTGTTTTGTGTTTCTGTTTAAATGATTTTGTTTCTAAAACGTGATGGTGGAAATGCACTTTATGAACAGGATCTCAGTGTTTTAAGGTGAAATCATTGCACTTTCCTTTGCCACACAGTTAGTTCATCTTGAGACTTTTTATTTTTTTTTAATATAGAGATGTTAGAATACTGCAAAATTAAGCAAATCTGACACAGATACACAGAAATGCATCCTCTGCTGGCATAACATTACATTACATACAAGTGACTCATAACATTTAGATAATTTTACTTTTAAATACTCCCTGCGTTTTGTTTCAGTCGACATGTGATGCAAGACGTTTTCCGTGGCTCCTTAACATGTCTGAGCTCGCTCTGTTTGAAATTGTTTTCTTGTTATGTGTAGAATTGGACGCCTGCGTGAGAAACTTAACCGGAGAAACGTGAAAGAGGTGTCCTTCGTGATAGTGAACGAGCAAGATGCTCTATCACGAGTCATGTACAAGGAACTGAAGAGAAAAGCGCCTAAAGGGGTCCAAGTTTACCAGCAGAGCGCCAATCAAACGGATGTGTGGGAGGTTCTGGATGGAGACAAAGATGATTTCCTGGTCTATGATAAGTAAGGTCATGATGCGCCCTGTGAGAATGAAACAGGAAGAAAAAACATGTTGGTTCAGAGATTTCAGACAGCATAAAAAGTGGCCTAAATATGTCATCTGCAGCTTTTCCTCATATTTGGCCTTGATTTATGACATTGACTTAATGTGAGCCACATGACTAACACAAGTAGATATAGGAAGGGTGACTCTTTATATTTGGGCCTTTTCAGGCCCAAAGAACACACTCATATTACAAAGATGATTTTTCTTTTTCTTATTTTTAGGTGTGGCCGCCTCACCTTCCACATTGAGGTGCCGTTCAGTTTCCTGCATCAACCCTTTGTAGAGGCTGCAATCATAAGCACTTATTCCAATAACATCTGTAATTGCTCTGTGAGTAACTGTTGCTGCACACACACTGAGGTGGTGCTTTGCAATATGTCAACATTTAATATTTATAGATAGATTATTACATTTTTTTAAAGTAAATTAAATCAAACACAACTCAGAGTTAAAAAAAACATTCAAGTCATAGTTTTGTACAATACTGGATCCAATCAATACAAGATAAAAGAAATTTACAGCCATTGTCTCGATTAACTGAAATGTTGAGGCTCCTTTATCTATTTCTTTTGGTTGTGTGGAATCAGTATGTGCTGATACAAGCCCTAGAAATACATTTTTTAAAAAAGGAGACTTAAACTTTGATGTTTTATAGCTTTTTGCATCAAATAGCATAAACAGTTCATGATGGGCTTGTTAGCACTAATGAATATTTAGCAGCAAGAATGACTAATTCTTAAAGTGGCCTGACTTGACCCCTAGTGGTGAAAGCTAAATGAACAGACATGGCTTAGTGCAGATAAAAACTATTATTTATCAGTTGATCAATCAGTCAGAATAAATTTGAATAACTAGAGATAAAAGCTAAAAGCTGTGTAAATAGAAAACAAAGAACAAAATGAAAGTGAGAACTGCGCATATATGGTGATTTAATTCACTCTAAATATCAAAATTTTATAAGAATGTAGAAGAGAACAGGATTTTCTGTCCACAGTTACATAACACAGTGTACAAAATGTTTAATTAGGTCAATAAAAGTGGTAAAACAGAAACAATGACTAAGCCTCTGTTCCACCCACGTCTCTGCTTTACCATCTTTAAAATGCTCTTTTCCTGACTGATTATGTTTATCTTTCCAGTCTAATTCTACTGTATCAAGAAGTGGAAGCTGGAGGAAAACTATCGATTATGGCGACGAGGAGGTGGAGGAGGAGGACACACTTTCTCGTCACAGCCACCATCATTTTCACAGTAATCATGGCCACGTGGATCAAGACAGTATCAATAAAACCGTAGCAAAAATCTTTAACCCTTCTAACCACGACCCCCACCATCATTCGCCTCACCACACCTATCATGTCCACTGATGTGCCACCAGCAGGAGATAGTTAGATCGCATTTGATTTAAAATCATTTTAATTTGCTTCATGAGTACTAACACTTCAATAACGATGAAATGTTTAGATGTCCTAGTTTTGGATTCAGATATGTAAGTGAGTTTCAGCACTGAGCAGCGCAGTCTGTTTTACTCAGCAATCCGGTTGCAGTTTGTCAGCATTCACACACCTCACTGTTCTGTTTGGGTTAGGGGTCTCGCCATCTTCTCCCATTAATGAAGTCGACAGTGTAAAACCTGCCCGCAGGCGGCTGTGGATGGATGTGTGGGGACAGATGTGTGGGGACAGATGTGTGGGGACAGATGTGAGGGGACTGAGGGTTGTAGCCACCAGGATGGAGACAGGAGACGGTGTGTGATGCTGCACAGCTGAATTCAGTCAGGTTACTGATTAAAGTGGATTCTGTTGTCAAGTCGGTTCACTTTGCATTTCTTGTCACCTTTTTGCCTTTTTTTTAGATTTTAAAAAGATTATTTAATAGTATGAGTACATTAAGCATTGGAAATTCATTAGATTTTAAGCCATTTGATAAAAGTTTGCTTTTCCAGTGTTGTAATCTCAAACCGACCCGGTTTTAGATGATATGTGTTACGTTTTCTCTTTTTTTCCTCTGTCTTCCTTATTAAACAAAAATTGATACTTTTGCCTTACACCTGTGACATGTGGTTTAATTACTGTACACATTAACTTTATAATCATTAAAAGTGAGCATCTTTAATGACTGTAGCCTGGTTTCATTTCATGTTACAGCCTTTATAGCATCCTTTGAAGAACAATATCCCTCTAAAAACAGAAAAGTGCTATAAAAAGCACTTTATTTGAATTCTTATGTCTGTCTGTTGAAGGTCATACTGCAGAATTTCACTTTTTTCTCAATGAGGTCAAATTTATTTAAAATTAAAAAAAGAAATAATTTGAAATACTAATTAGAAATAATAATTCAGCTCATGTACTAATATGTTTGCACCTTAAACAAACCTTTAGGTGGGATTTACGCAATCAGCCATATGTCAAACCAAACACAGGGAGCAAGGGGAAACAGGTCGATTACCTCAGAGCTGCTTAGGACCTGGCTGAGATGCAGCGTGCTCTGACCAAGCAGAAAGCTGACGATAAAAAATTTAAGCTTACACCAACGAAATGACGGTAAAGTAACATTTATTTTTACCAACACACGTAGAAAAACTAAATCCCATAGTACTACGTCAGCTATTTATGTCCCTGATTCTGTTTAGGTAATGCTGTTTGCTAACGGTTCATCTTAATCACTGTCGAGACTGTAACTGTAAGGATCATTTGAACTCTTGTAGTTACTCATCCTGTAGCTACTTTATGTGTATGATGCATGTTGTGGGAGCGGGCTGGAGCATCTTCCAGCTGACTGACTGAGAGGTAAGGTCCAGGTGATCAGTCCATTACAAGGTTGCATTACTCTGTGCTGAGTATATTTTAGCAGGTTTCAGTTGCTGTTATGCTTCTGATGAATTATAATCTAATATTACAGCATGTGAAGCTTGAGCAGGTTGCAGTAATCTGGCCCTGATAAGGATTTGACTTAATAAATCCTTGTGAGGTTCCAGGTGAGGCTTAACTACTTAGCCTTGTCCACACAGCATGTTCATTTATGCAATACAACAAACAGGGCTTTAACTTATCTGAAGCAAAAGGGGAAAATATTCAGTTTCATTTATACTCTGTGGTTTGAGGTCAAGCAGAATGTGTAAAGGTGAACATCAGCAGAGAGCAGCACTGGTCTGATTACGATGTCCTCCTTATAAGCTAACAGGATGAAACAGAAATACAGGCATAATTAATGGATTCTACTAAAATAAAGTCTAAAATTTAAAGAAAACTGTTACAACTTTGTCTTTGAGTGCTAAAAATGTGTTGTTGGTATGTTATTGTTGTGTATTAAGTACCTCATCTTCTGACACCAGAGGGCAGCACCACAGCATGGTATTCATCTTTGGAAAGCCATAACCCTGTCCTCCACATTAGGCAGCCATTCATCCTGAGGATTATTAGTTATTATCCATTATCAAGAGATACGTTAGGATTAGTGAACATAATCCCTGAAATATAATCCAGATCATCACAGGATGGCTTAATCAAATTTGCAGTGGGATGTATTTCTTTAATAAGACCTTTAAGAAGGGTATGGTTAGGGGACAGATGCAGTTTTAGTCTATACTTTGTTCTGTATCTACCAAATGCTGTTTTTCTATCCGAACACTTTGCTGGACTTGCCAGCAGGTCCTGATCGAGACTGTAGAACCTTTGACCTGCACAGAAAAACAACTAGAACATGGAGATAATTTATTTATTAGATGCATTTATAGAGATGAAAAAGTATGTAGAACAGCAGCCACATAAGGCTTAAATGAAAAATTAATATAGCATCTATTCAGGTGAGAACATCAGAGAGCCACCAGGATATCTCCCTGCAAGAACAAAGTGTAAAGTCAAAGAGTTACAAGCGGACATTTCCTCCTGCTTTGCACACATGACGTATATAGGACATATTACTGAGCCAAAACAAAACAGTGTGACTGCACAACCTTTCTTTTCCACTGTGGACTCGGTGTCAGGAGGAAGCCTTCAGCTTGGAACACTTGTGGCCTTCTTTTTCTGTTTGCTTCCTGTAGCAGAGGTGCCCTTTCCAGAGACATCAATCTGCAGTCTGAATGCTGCAGTGCAAGGGCGAAACCACGATGAACAGTCACGTCTCATTGCCATCTCGAGGTTATTTTGATCCTTTCAGTCGGAACATTATTATTTGATGTAAAGGCTTCAGTTCTCTTGGTGCCATCACACCAATCCGACACCTTTCTCCCGGCTGTGGGCACCGAACATGTACTGTTTGTCTCAATTTACCCAAACTGAGGATTGACAAGTCCCTTCTCAATAACAGCACATACTCCACCTGCCTCTCTGTACCAGAGAGGATTAGCAGAGATGGTAGCTGGAGTGAGCAGATCATACAGGTGTGCCATCATTCCTCATAAATTAGTGTTACGATGCATTAAGGTGAGGTTTTCGTCCTTGGTGGGCACACAGACTTATGTTTTACTCTCACTTTTTGATCCAGATTTGGTGCCAATATAGTTTTTATTTACATTATATCTACATTATATCTGTGTGTCAAAGATTGTTTTCATAACTGAATAATATAATAGAAGTGTTGCTCTGTGATGGCTGCGGTTGTGCGTATTTAAGTCTGTAACCATAATGTTTTCAACCTATCATGTTCATTAAGTTCCTAACAGCTAAATCTTTTGCTTCCTTTTTTTTCTGCCTACACGAGCTGACTGTTTACTTCGTTCCTGCCACTTTTCTTCATTCTACATGTTGTAGAAACTTGTGACACAACACATTTATTGAATGGTTCCTTCAAATCAACATATCTTGGCCTAACTTTACATTAAGTAGCTATTGATAGTGTCTTCTGCTGATGTTTCCAACACAGAGTAACAAGGTCGTCACCACATGGCAGAAAATCCAGTTATTCTACCAAAGTATTTTGGAAAATGGAGGCAAGTTTTAATTATTTACTCTATAATCCTCATTTGTATTTCTATAACTGCACGTTGAATGAGAGCGTTTGACTTCTTTGCAGGACAACAGCACAATCTGCACTGCAAATGTTGCTTTTCTCTCACTTCTTTTCCCTTTTAGACAAAAGGACGGACAACTGGCTGCTGGTCTACTCTCCTGTGCCAATTATCTGCATATTCCTGTGTTACCTGATCATTATATGGGTGGGGCCAAGACTGATGGCGAGGAGGCAGGCCATCAACCTCAAACCTGTCCTGATAGTTTACAACTTTGCCATGGTCTGCCTGTCTACCTACATGTTTTACGAGGTAACTACTGCATAGTCAGAGAGAGAAATGATGGCCAGAAAGTCAGTGTTGGATATTTGGGGTAGTATCCAGTACTGGCATTTTGAGAACCAGTCATGAATACTCTAAACAACTGGCCAAAGAAAGAGTATTTAGGTCTTTCACAAACTATCATGCATGTTCAGATTTTTAATGTTTACAGGATGTTTAACCTTCCACTAGTAGGAGAAAAATCATTTACAGTGCTGTGCGTCTCAGGTTTCAAACATTTAGTCTATTTTAAGAATATCCAATTAAAACAGGAAGTGACTTTTCTTATTTGTTGCTAATCCATTTAATATTTGCAGTTTACAGCATCTTCCTGGTTGGCTGGATACAGTTTGTTGTGCCAGCCGGTGGATTACAGCAACAGCCCTCTGGCCATGAGGGTATGTCCTCATCTACATGGCTCCTAGTGCAGCATTCTCCTTATACAGCTCCACTCTAAATGTTTAATTTCTAACAGCATTAACACATATTTATGTATAACATGATATACAGCATGCTGTCTGAAACTTGGTAAAGCATTTAAATGGTAAAGTCTGAACTTTGTTGGGGTTAAAAACATGTTGAAAAATAATTGTTTCATGCCACAACTGAGACTGAACCATAGAAACCAGATGTTAAAATAACTAAATAAATGTTAAAATGCAGTGGTAGCATATTTATTTGGTTTCTTTGTTGAGCAGATGGCCAGAGTGTGCTGGTGGTTCTACTTCTCCAAAGTCATAGAGCTCAGTGACACAGTGAGTACAGAAAAAATAAGAAAAGAACATTCAGAACAAACTATTGTTAAAACTTCAAACGTGTCCATTTGAAGAGGTGAAACAGTTAGGGACAAAATGACACAAACAGTAGGTTTTACTGAGAAAAATCTGTGAAACATAGAACGTCACATGCATAAAGTTTGTTTGAATTATTGAACGATTGTTTTGAAGCACCATCTCCTCTTTCTAATCAGATATTCACATATTTCAGCATAAAAGCTGATTAGAAGTAGATCATACGATTTAAAGTGTTTGATCACTATTAGAAAACCTTGTGTCCTTTGTTGATGTTCAATGCCTATTCTTTGCACATTTCTAGATGCTATGATTACAAATATATTTGTTCTGCAGTGAGGCTCTGTGTCTCTGCCACCATGTGACAGGAAAGACTTCCTGGAGGAATCTTCTGGCACCCTGCCTGCACTCACTAACGTGTGCTGGTTGGTTGCTTGATGAAGCTGATATTGACAAATGATCCAAAAAGATAAACAGCTGCAAGAGAAATGCCGACAACGCTTTGCTGTTCAGTGAAACATAATTAAGACATTTTCTAACTCAAGTTCTTATCTATTGATAAATTTACTGCTGACAATATATGTGAACATTTCTAAGTCCTCCCGGCTCATCTTTTGGAGGGAAAATGGACAAGTTTAGCATAGATATTCCCTTCAGATCGACTTGGTTTAGTTTTAGCAAGACTTCTAAAGTTTTCAAAATGGTTAAAAATAGAAAATCTACATGTATAATAAAGGTTTTTGTTAGGATATTTATACATCTTGTACATTTTCTGTTTTATCCTCCTGTATAAAGTCCATTTGGACATATAAGTTCGTAACATTTTATATTTAAAAATAAATGAAGGCCAAAGTAAAGAATATGGAAATAATGAGATTTATACCTGAGCAAAACTAAAAAGGCTTTTCTATTCTTATTGATCATTAAATACGGCTTTACACGGAAAAAAGCACTCACACAATATTTCTCAGTGGAAAAAATATTGCATTTATTTTGCTTTTCATTCAAACACTGTTGGGTGTGAGATTAGGCTCAACATTACATGTTGGACGGGGTAAGATCCAGCCACTGATCTTCATATCGCCTGGGTTTCTTCCATGTAAAACACTGGCACACACTTTCTGAGCACTGTTGTCTTTCTTTGATGTGGTGCAGATATTTTTCATCCTGAGAAAGAAGAACAGCCAGCTGACCTTTCTTCATGTATACCACCACGCCACTATGATCTTCAACTGGTGGGCTGGAATTAAATATGTGGCTGGGGGACAGTGTGAGTACAACTGTGTGGATAACGTCCCCCAGAAAAACAAAAGCAGGCAGTTTTCTGCCTTGTAACGTGACTTCAATCCTGTATGTCTGTCTACAGCTTTCCTGATCGGTCTGATTAACTCCCTCGTCCATGTGGTCATGTATTTGTACTATGGGCTGGCAGCTTTGGGGCCAAACGTGGCTAAATACCTGTGGTGGAAACGGTACCTCACATCCTTACAGCTGGTCAGTATGTGACTGTGTATTGGATGGAGGAACAATTATCTGGGAGAGGGTGATGCAAGCAGAATAGGGAGCGGGTGTGGGTGGGAGGTGGATTATTAGATTGCTTTACCCCTTGTAACTTTAAGATTTCCTTTGTGGTGCCCCGGCCTGTTCTGTCCAACACAATAGTGTCTAATTAGAACGGTGAGCTCATCAAGGCTTTATTTTAAAATGAACTCAGATGATGAAGAGCTATTAATTGACAGAAGTTGGCAGAGTGCTGTACACAGAAGTAATGCTGAAATGACCCTTATAATCAGAATTCTGTCTGCTTATATATATATATAAAAAATATATAAAGTATATATATATATATTTATATATATATATATATATATATATATACACACATATATGTGTTTGTTTGTTATTTATGTATTTATTTCTATACAGTATATCATATATATACAAATGAGTCAGAGTGTGTTGTGTTGATGAGATTAATGTGGAAGCCTCCTGCTTGGTTTGTTATTGTTCTGACTGTCTGTTTGTTTAACTGGTCAGATTAGTAGCACTGATGCTCCTCAGCTAACACAACCATCTGTTCCCTGCTTTATAGCACAGACAATGAAACAATGCATTCCACAGTGGGTCTTTTTTTCTCATATAGGTCACTGGCGGTGCCTGACAGGCATTTTGTAATCATAATCTCACTGACCTTACAGTTGCCCCCCAAGCCTACACACTTAGTTTCGCAGTTTAGGTAACACCTGAGATGATCTTGAGATTATGTTTGTGTATTTTTTCCATTTGTTGCCATTGTTTTTTCACAATAACATGCAGCAAATAGTTGCATTTCTTTTATCTCCTATATACTCCAGACTTTGCAAACATTTTCTCTTGTGTTGAGCCGCATTCCTAAAATAAACACAATGTTTAGTGTTGCTTTGCTGCTTGTTTACCTCACATTTAGCCCTTATTTATTGATTGTTATTGTTGTTACTAGTCTTGGAAAACTAATGACATTTAAATTGCTTTTTAATTGTGGCTTATAGTTGCATGTTTGGGTTGTAGGAGATTTAATTGAAATATATCAATAGTTTTGTACCTTTCTTTACTGCTGCTGCATTTAGTTGCTATAAATAGCAGCATGTTTGTTAGCCAACTCACACAAGGAGGCATTAGGTTGGGATCAGGTCTCTTAGATTTGCATTGGGGCAGGCAATAGGATAGGACGATCAGAAATCCAGTGGGAGTGAGATTAAAAAATGAAAAACACAGTTCAATGCAGGGGTCTGGACATTGTTTCAAAGCTTTGTAAATACTATTATTTTAAGTTTCATCTCTAAAATAAACAGCTACAGGCTTCCACAAATGCTCAACTGACTCTGTGAAAATCAGAGTTACTCATAGGAAAAAAAAAGCTTAAGATTTATTGACTCTAGAAAAGAAAATGTTGTTGTTTGTAGCATTCTCATGAAAAAAAAATAAAGCCAAATGAAATTTCAGAAAGGTGTAACACTCCTGGAAAGCTTTTTAGCCATGCTGGAACCTACATGATGGGCATGGAAAAGCTTTTGTAAGTCTGCACCGCTAAATTCAGTTTATTCAGATGAGCATTTCTATGGATGATACATCTCTTTGCATTTTGGAAACAAGTTCTGCAAAAGGATCTAAACTATTTGAAGCAGTGAAAGTTTAAGGTTTCCTACGTGACTTTTATCACCCTCACACTTTCTATGCTTCAACAATGAGAAAAAAGAGAATCTGCAGACAGAGCCTCACAGAGCCATAAGTTTCTCTTTTTGCTGCCCCCATAAGGTGTTTACCTGCTGGGATAGTTCCCAAAAGAGGTGTTATAAGTGGAAGAGGCTTTAACTTCCATGTCTTCTGTAAATAACTCATCATATACTTCCTTTTCAATGTGTTTTCTTGCTTTAGATTCTTACACTTATGCTCATTTTCAATGACCAGGATGCTTTTTTTTTATTATCTTCCCAATTTCTGGTCCCTTAGAGAACCTAAGGTGCCATTTGCTGCTCTCTCTTTCATCAGGTGCAGTTTTTTACAGTCACCATTCACACCACCTACAACCTGTTTGCTGAATGCGATTTCCCTGACTCCATGAACATGGTTGTGTTGGCGTATTCTCTCAGCCTCATCCTTCTCTTCAGTAACTTCTACTACCACAGCTATATTACCAAGAAGACAAAGAAAACTTAACTAAGAAATTAATACAGTAACATAACAGAGAGGGATTAAATACAACTCTGAAACCAGCAGAACATTTAGGAATTTACCAGAAACTCTTTTTGCTAGTTTTTCATGTGAATTACAAAACAGACACATTTACCATTTCATGGTTAATATTAATTCATTTTAAATGTAATTACAACACATTTAAAAGAGTTAAAATGGGGGAAGAAGGACAAGAGAAGTAACCAGAACTTTTGGAGAAGCATTAAAACTGGCAGATCAGTAACACGCCCTGTGATGGACTGGTGACCTGTCCAGGGTGTGCCCCGCCTTCCAGTGATCGCTGGGATTGGCTCCAGCTACCTGTGAACCTTCATCGGACTATGTGGTACAGATAATGGATGGATGGAGGTCAGTAACATGGCTAGGTATTTAAAAAATATATTTTTGTCTCCAGATTTTAAGATTGGCAGAGATTTAAACAAACTTCCAGAACAGTGTGTGATGCACAAATGCAGAAGAAAAGCTTTATTGTCTAATGAAGAAGTCATATATAAAGATAATTAATAGTTTCAAAATTTCTTGGAAACCCATCCAGCTTGTTTTCAGTAAACAGTTCAAACTGTTGTATTAGTTTCTATGATGTGGGCTCCTTACACAACCCTAAAGGCTCAGTCAATACTAAAAAGTACATAAAGGTGTTCCCATCCAGAGAACATCTCTCTCAGGGAAGCACGTGTATATTCTATCAAGTCAGTGCAGGTTAGCATGCTGAACTGACCTGCAGTCCAGACTTTTCACCAGTATCCAGGACTGTTGAGCAGCAAGAAACCTGCATCAGACCATAATGGGACATTATTCCTTACAGCAACTAATCTCTTTCTTCCCAGATGTTTACAGATAGATTTTAATAAACAGATACCACACAATGGTAAAAATCACCCTGTTCCAACTTTTAAACATGTGTTACAACTTTTAAATGTGACATAAGGCATTATTTTCCATGAAATGGTAAAATGTCTCATTTTCAGCATGTTACAGTTTGCTGCTTATGTTTTAATGGGAATAAAATGTGGGTTGCAAACTATTGTATTCTGTTTTATTTACATTTTATACAGTGTCCAAACTTTCTTGGAGAATATATTATTATTTAATATATTATTTCCTCATTGTAATTGATGTGTATATTAAAGACAAACCAATGACCACTGAAAAAATGTCAAATGTATCAATAAATGCTGAATAAAACGTAACCCTTGTATGTAAGTGTATGTGTTTTCCACTCACATTTACAAAGATATTCACTTTTTCTACACTACAAGCTTTTGCACTTGTTTTTCAGTTTCATTCTTGCATCAAAGCAAAGCTCAAAACCCACCTAATGCATATTCAGCCATGTTTCATCAGGCCTGTCTCCCAGGAGCTATCAATCCTCTCTGTTTCCATTCAGCTCCATTGCTGCCATAAGCTCCATATCCCACAGTCTCAACATGTTCCTCTCACTTTGTATATTACTATTAGCCTCCCTAGTTACTAGCTTTTAATCTCTTTTACCAAAGGAGTGACCCCAATCACCCCACACCCCCCTTTCTGCCACCTGCTCCATCTGTCCATAAGTAGAGGCACAATTAGTGACTTCCATTCATGCCCCCTTGTGGACAGAAACTACATCAACCAAATCTGCTTTCCTTTCACTGTACTCTGCCACCATCATTAATTATTCCAACCCCATTGTTAGGCAGCATATTGGTTTTGACTATCATCTGCTCTAAACTCATCGGGGGGCTGACAAGGAACATGAAGAATGACTTTGAAGTGACAATATCAAAGGCAGCATCTCATATAAGCTACTGTAACATCCATCCACATGTGGCAACTTAACAAGGGCAGAGAGTCTCTTCTCATCTGTGTGAGTTTTTCAAGGTCATGTCAGACACCTGAAAAAGTAGACGGCACTATATCCTAAAAAGTTTTGTGCTGTAACTCTGTTAAAGCAGACTGTCTGTTTACACAGTCATGTTGCTTGCTCTTGGTCCAGCCTGGAGTTTTTATATAGTCACATGTTCCACTCTTGCTATTTCTACATGTTCATTATTTAATGCTCTACTATTAATATTACAGCATATGTTTATGCAGATAAACACCTATTTTATACAATCACATTTGTTTTATTGCTCAAATCCAGTGATTTTTTTCCTCTTTAGAATAGAAGTAGGTCCTTAAAGTCTTTTCATGTATTTAAGATACTCAAAAATTATGTTGGAATTTAAATAAACACTTCATATGGATTGTTTTGTAAACGCACGCTCACATGAAGCACTTCATCTGTATGCATAGAAACCAGTTAATGTTATATTAGATTTCATTCACAAGGCTGAAGCATTAATCTGACTGATTTGTGTCATCAAGCACCTCTTAATGCAAGCTCAATAAAACTCAGCATGTTGAATTGGCAGGAAAATAACACACAGACTGTCCAACCGATCCAATGAAATATTACACATCCAAACAAACAAAAAAAGAAACTAAACAAATGAGAAAAGATAAATATTTACCAATATTTCAGACATCTCAGACAGCTGATTGTTAGCTTTGGTTAACATCCATCCTCTTAAAAATACTCTTCAAACTTTTCATTGGTTACTGAAATTAAAACATTCACTTCACAGTCCTGTGAGATTCCAGTGCTTTTTCCTCTGCTCGGCCACAGCCGCCCACAATTTGCACAAACATATTTGCATACAGCATATTTCTGTGCATGAAAGATTACACAAAACAACTTCTACAGGTCTTACAATGACCATGGCTACCCATATCTAAAGAAACATAAATTTAACTTAAGAAGTTGAAAGTATTATTCATGCTGGAATAATTCCAGGTTTCCTCCAGCTCTTTCTTGAGCTTGCTTCTTTTTCCTGATATTGCAATTGTTTGGGATAGATACATCGATCACAAAAGCTTTTTATCTGCTGCTTATCCATGATCGCAATGTCTGGTTTGTTAGCCTTTTTAATGGAAAAGAAAAGAGGTTCTACACATATTTACTTTACTGTAGACACAGTCAATGCACACTAACTCATTTTCATTAAGACAAATACAAAAAACTCTTTAAATGGAAGTATCATTTGGGAAATAGTCTAGTAAACATTTAGTAGACTGTGTAAATATGTATGAGAGCCAGCTGTGTTGTAAGGTGAGTTTTGGAATAACACACTTGTGTAGCATTAAAAACCATATTTTACTCCTGGCAAGTGCCTAATCCACGCTCCATCTCAACAAAAGTGTGCTACAAGTACAGACACACACAGGCACCTACACACACACAGCTGATTGCCAGAAGCCCATTTGAAGCTTGATGTCCCTCAGCTTCGCCGCAGGCACAGCTCCAGGTTCATTACTGCTGAGTGCTGCTCTGCTCAGGCAGGACTGACTTTCTGGCGCAGTGTCACTTTGATTAACTTCTAAATTTGCAACCAGATGATTGGCTTCATCTGGTGTGTTTAGCCAGTTATGAGGCCTTTGAGAAGATACCAAACTAGTAAGAGGGGCTAACTAGACATTAATGCTTTAAACGTACATGCGTCACGATTGAGTACATTTGATTGGCGTGCATGTTGTTTACATTTTTTTTGCATGTCATGGTTGCTAAAGGCATGAAAAAACTGAGCAACTGTGAAGGTACTTACTCCTATTTCTGCTGAATCTTGTTTGTGAATGACTTTGTGTCGGTCTCCTTGGAAACTGTGCCAGACACTGTTTGGGCTTTGGTCAGCTAGAGGCAGACTGTAATTAATAATCAGGTTAGAGTGAGAGGATATTGAAACACTCTTGGAGCAGCTGCTGGTAACTTCCTAGCTAGTGAGAGGGAAAGAGATACACACTCACAAACACAAACACACACATGCACAGATATATCTGTTCATAGTGAGAGAGGTTTGGAACAAAGAGGCTTATAAGTGTGCTTGAAGGTGAGTCACTGGGCTGTTTTAAACAATGAGGGTTAACAAGAGGCTGCAGCAATCTCAGCTTAATGGGAGCACACTCCAACACTGGAAAGCTGCTGTTAATCAGCCAACCAACCAGTGAGTAGCTTCCTCCCAACAAGTTCACACCAAGGTCTTTCTTCAGTCTGAAATATCAAGAAATAAGTAGCTGTTTTTATATAAATAAATTGTTTCTTTGTGGTTGTGTGTGTCTTTGTGCTCAACAAGAAAACACCCATCTGTTGGTGACAGCATCCCCATTTATGGACAATGGGATGAACCCAGTGCCACCTGTATCTATATTATGAGGGGTTTATGGGCATAATGCTATTTATCTAGACAGGCAGATAGTTTGATTTATATTGTTGTGAGACATACAAATGCAAACATAAAGAGACTCACAAGCCCATGATTTCACTAGATTTAGGCATTTTCCTTGTTTGTGCAAAATGATTTTGTGCCCTAAATGTAGCAGAAACATTGGCTCAATGTTGATCATGATGCCACAATTTGTGTTCACAACTGTCAAATATAATCACCATCATGTTAAAGATAACAGTAGAAAACTCAAACATACATGATACTCTACAAAATGCTTTAACCAAACTACTAAAATGCTCTTTATGACAATGTTTCTTCATTGCTGTATCTGAGGGAAATGTAAACTATATTTCATATATTTCTCTGCAGACTGATAAAGGCACAGGGCTACATTATTCTGCAATGCCCTTAAAATGTTATTACATCTAATGTACAAGTACAACTATAAAAGCTCGTCACAAGATGATGGTGGCAGGCTGAATATATGGGGAGCAGACAGAATTTAGATATCAAAAAGCTGCTGCAGTGGTATAAGATTAAATTACTTAATTAAACAAGGATCTGAGTTGATGCATAGCATAAGACAATAGCTGAAGAAGACAGAATGTCAAACCGACGTAGGCTACATGAGGATCTGGAACAAGGGGTATTTACATCAAGGAACTTAATGGCGGGAATGAAAAAGAAAAACATTTCTTCCTCTTTCCATGAACCTGTCATTCCACTAACATGGTGTCCTCATAAACCCAGAACTTTGCTGACACAAAGGCAAATAAAACACAACCTGTTTACTGAATTTGAACAAACGCAACTTGATTTGAGCACTCATGAATAACATTCAGGGTATAGTTGATTATAGCTATATAACTAATAGATCTATTAGTTGACATAAAATGACTCAGAACTTTGTCACTGTCATGCAAAGTTCACTAAATTAATTTTTCCTGGTTATGATACTATAACATTAAATAAATCTATCTGATGAATAAGAGAAATATACGACATCAGACATATGGTGGAAAACACTTTTCTGGCTATTTTATTATTTAAACACACATGCAAACACACACACATACAGACTCACAAGGTGAAACCAGTATGAACTATTCCATTATGGTAGTACCTAACAGTATAAAACAAACCTAACATTAAGTGGCACATGAATGTCCTCAACAGTTACTGTGCTTTAAATGTTAACTTTAAACTCAAATCACATCTATTCACAACAATAACATAATACACAATTTTCTACCATTCCTATCTATACACTCTGAATCCAGTCAGCAGGAGAGTGTAACCTACAAACCTAAACATAAAAGCAGCATTAACTCTTAGAAATAACTCTGTTTTACTGTTCTTCATGGTGAGAAGAACAGTGTGAGTCAACTGAAGAGATCATATACAAAAGGACAAAATAAACATTTAAGATGTAGATGTTTTATTTGCTTATTTCTATCAATGAGTTTTACATGTTTTCAATAATTATGGCACTAGACGTGTAAGGAGTTCACTTTCAAAACAGGCTTTCTTCATTGTGCATGATAAAAAGAGCTTTAAAAAATCTTGTGGGTGCACTTTGATCACAAACCAGCCTTTCAGGTTCCCGGTTGACTGGCCACTCACACGTTCAGCACAATATTGATGTTTTGTAGGGAACTTGTTAAGGCCAATGTAAGGTTAGTGGTGCAAGTGTGTGACGTGTCTCTGATGCATCAATGTTGTTTGTTGACCTTCGATCTGAGTCTTCAGAAAGATTTGTTTGGTTATACTGATGAAATCATTGAAGTCTATAGAAACATGCTGGCTGGAAAACTGTAAAAAAAAACTCCATTTCCAAATATTGTTTTTATTAACTTTGCTCAGACTGTTTTCACACATGCATTTTAATTCAAAATCCACCCATCCATCCATCCATCCATCCATCCATCCATCCATCCATCCATCCATCCATCCACCCACCCACCCACCCACCCATCCATCCATCCATCCATC
>JBAMHV010000008.1:6729688-6745383 GCA_037177535.1 Pseudomugil gertrudae
CCTTTGGAAATAAACCACTTCACTTCAACCTCATCTGCCGCCTTCATCCTGCTTGGGTCCAGCATCTTCCTCCATTATCCACCCGTAACACTCTGCAGCAGGGATAACCAATTCTTGTCCTCAAGGCCCACAATCTCCGTTTCTCTTCAACACACATGACTCAACTTAATGGGCCAATAACACACTTGTACAACACTTGTCAACAATTTATTTAATTTGCATTGGGTGTGTGTCAGCAAGGAAATGTTTAATATCTGCAGGAAAGTGGACCAGTGTTGGGAACCATTGCTCTATAAATCTGGTGACTGTGGAGGCTATATGCATTGTTCTAGAGACCAGTTGGAGGCAGTTTAAGCTTTGTGACAATATTGGGCTGAAAGTAGTCTTTAGACAACGGATATACTGTTGTCTTAAACAGATGGACAAGGTGAGGGGCAGTGTTGGATGTGATGGCACACAGCCAGTCCCACTAACCCAAACACTCCGACCTCACAGACAACATGCAGCACACTCCAGCTATGTTTGAGAGGTGTTATTGTTTGTTGTGTATTGGTGACTAGGTTTATTTAAAATTGAGGAGCAAAACATGAGATAATCGGAACAAGAGCACTTAGATGCCAAATACCACATGACATCCATGATCCCATTTGTTGTGAAACAAATGATTTGATGAAATAAATGTTTAAATACACCTTAATGAACCCTCCTTTTAAGTGATGGACAGACTAACAAATAGACCAAACAAAAAGAAACTTTCTTCAGAGGTTAAGCCATCCATCAGCAGTAGGCACTTCCATTCCCAGGACGCCTCCACTAAGACGTCATCCTGCCTACAGCAAGTGCAGCCCAAAAGCCACTGCTTCCCCTAAAAAGCAATCATCTACCGTGGGTCACAGCAGGGTCCCAGCAGGCATCGCAACGCTCAGTTTGAACTTGAGGCAACCCTTCCTGACTATGTCCACATGTCTTAATTCTTTGAGTTGGTGCAATGTAATTGGGTGATTAGCTATATACAACGCAATTAAAGAAGAGAAGAGCGCAATGTGCTCTTTTTACTTTTGATAATAACAAAAGCAGATAAACACATTAAGTAATCCTAAACAAGTTGATTTAAGGTCTCTTGGAGTAAAAGAAAATCTGTTAATGGAGCTCTTTGTCTTTTGCCCCGTCTGGCAAAGATCTTTGCCTCCTTACATTATTTAAAGCAACAATGTACTGCCCCTGCCCCCATCTCCTCCTTTCCTTCTCTTGCCTTCTTCTTTCTTTTCCTTCTCTACTTGCTTGTTGTTCATTTTCCCGACCTCTTATCTCTAAGACTTTCATGTCTCCTTGGTCTCTCCTCATATTTCCCCTCAGCTCTTCACTCCAACCCAGCTTCACTTCTTGTTGTCCTCTTGCCTTCATGTCTCCTTCGCAAGGAGGAACCTTTCCTCTCGCCTCCCTCCAGCCCTGCCTCTCTCCTCCTCCCCTCGACCCTCCTCTCACCACCATGGCTTACCCTCTGATGATTGCTGAGCACATTTCATTTGACATGAAGACAAAGGGCTGAGTACACATGTGGTTTCTCCTGTGTAATATGAAATATTAATGTAGGCATAATTTGGCTCCCTGGACAAGAGGCGAAGGGGGGTGGTGGGCTCTTTCTAATCACCAGTGACTGCCGTTTCCTTCCCCAAAGGATGGTAAGGCTGTCAGGAAGGATTGAGAAACAGTGAAGATAACAACAACAGAATGCTTACTGTTGGCGGCTTCTGTGGCCTATTTCTGTCTTGGTGTTTAATGGCTATATTGGCTCATTGCCCGGGTTACTGAAGCAGCTCTCTCTCTGAAGAGTTTAAGGTGCTATGTGCAGCATTTTCAACCATCAGTGGTCATGCTTAAATTAGTAGCGATAGACTGGTATAATTACCATAAACAATTGATAGTCTCTCTTGTGCACCAGCATTAGCCTACTGCTAGTTCTGCGTTGCACATTTGCCTCAAGCCTCACTGAACAAAAGGTCTGCTCGTCTATTTATATTCATTTCTTTTAGTGTTTTCTTGAGGAGGAAAATTTTGTTTACATATCCATCTCTTAGTGTTTTTATTACTTTGATGACAACATAGAAATTTTGAACAAAAAAATAACTTTTTGACAGCCAGTAAAGAAAAAGAGATATTTTTTTACTGAAAAAAAACCCTGATTATTTTGTTTCACCATTATCATTTAAAAACCTTGTTTTTTTTCAACCTCATCTAAGATATAAATAAAACATTTCCTTTCTCATCTTGGTCATCTCACGTGTTGACATGAGTGGCTTCTGTGCTGTAACTGTGGGGTACACACAGGATAGTTTGGTCAATGAAAATGAACAAATGATTCTGAAAGGAAGACGTTCAACAACCCACCCTCTCCAAAATGTTATGATTTAGGTGATGGTTATTTGTTCATGGATGGATGGATAATCCGATAGCCAACATTAGTAGTAATTTTAATGAACCAGTAGGTTTATTGTTAGGAAGAGGAAACTTTACACTGACACACCTCACGGTCCTTATGTGTAAAAATCATTGAAGTGTTGTTGCAGTGCACATCAAGAGCCTGCACTGTCACATTGTGTTCATGTGCTTCTGTTTCTGTATTTAAAAGTGAACAAAAACAGCAAAAAAAAAAGAATTAAGTTTATGACTTATGAAACACTTATGAAAACAGGTTTTCAAAAATGCTTTTGATCACCAGCATCAATGCAAAAAGCTTTTTGTGTGGGAGCCTACAAGTTAAAATGCAATATGTGTGTTGTTTCTTGCTAAATAGAACATTACTGTATGTAGGATATTCATTTTGAGAGTATACACAATATTGTCAGGATGCATTTAATAATATATTTTTTCATATGCAAATTTAAAAGAAACATAGATGCAAGCTTTGTTCAGTCTGCAGTGCACAATTATGTTCTGTTTCTGTACTTCCAGAGATGAAGTAGTCATGTTTTCACACTCAAGTTGCACATATCAACAGAAAGTCCCATTATGTTTAAGTGTGCAACATACTTAACATAGCAAAACTGCCTATAGGCGATACGGATAATGATGAAGACTGAGCTGAATTGTTATGAGAAGGTCCATATTAATCCCACGATGTGAGTTTGCTCAGCAGAATGAAGATTAGTGGTGTTACTTTACCTGTGTGGTTTCAGTGTTGATGCAATCTAATTCTCCAAACAGCCATCTTGTTAGTTGCATCTTGTCTCTGAAATTCCTTTTGAGGTGGATGGATTCTGGGAATATTGCAAGATCGCAGTCAAATTCATCTTTCAAAACTCCAAGAAGCAGCTTGCTTCCATCCAAACACCCCACTCCACACTTTTGCCCAACTAACTTACACATGAGGACAGGGGAGCTGAAATGGCACCAATTACCAAACAACTTCCTTTGCTAGTTACCCAGTTTCAGCAAACTAAGTGCTTCGACTTGAAGCGCCTCACAGATTGGGTCATTTAAAAACGGTCTTATGTAATGGAATAGATGTTTCAACAAGTGAACTGCTGAAAAAAACATGGCTGCAACAAAAACTATTGTAATAAGATGCAGTAAAGTTATGTTTTTTTTTTTACAGTTTTAGCTTAACAGTCTGCTGAACAAAAGTAAAACGCAGAGCTGAGTGGCAATTCTTTTTGGGCTCATCAACGATGAGTACCCTCCTGTTGTTTTCGTCATTTGGCTATGATTTATGTTAAAAGGTCATTAAATATTAAACACCGGTTCACAAAGCAGCATTGCTTTATTTGTAGGTTGTGAAGGACTCAGTTTTACTCTATTTAACCAAACCAGAACAAAGTAAGGAGTATATCTGGACATATTAAAGTGTAGCTATGTGCAACAGTTAATCCTTTCCGTAACTGAAATCTCTGTAATATCCATCTTGGCATCATAGTTCAAAACTTTCAGCATCAAGAGCATGCCTGCATGCACACACATGCACACGCACACTTTCACACAAACCTTTTTGACTCCCTCCCTTCCTCAATGCCTCCATCTTTGACTTCCACACATACACTCTCATGCTGTGTCACACACCGATAAGGTCGCAATTTGTCTCCCACGTATTTAATACTCTAAATAACTTTTTGTCTCTTTCGTCTCTTTTCAGACACATTATTGCAGACACTCATTTTTTTCACACAACACACACCCATGCACGCACATTCTCTCTCACATGAGCTGCAGTTGCATCACTAGTGAATTACCATGCCGTTCCGCGTTATTAAACATGACACTCGGCCCAGATAATGGAGCCTTTCTTCATCTCAATTTGGAAGGCTAATCTTATTGCTTTGATTAGCAGCAGCTTCGTTTGCATATCAAGGCCTCCCTACTTTTAATTCCTCCATCTCAAATCCCCTCTTTATAGCTGCAGATAAAAGGAATCTATCTATATGTATCTTTCTTTAGAATCTTTCCCCCCACCTTTTACCCCTTTTGTTCTTCATTAACTGCTTGTTCATTTGTTCAAATTCTTGATTTTCCTTTGCTTATATTTGAAATGCTTCATCAGCTCATAGTTCTCTGTTTCTGCACTTCTTGTGTAAACGGTCATAAAGAGGAGAGGCAAAAGTAAAGCATGATCTCATCGACATGAGACTGAATGACCAGCAATGGCCAGTGACCCTGGTTACTGATTATCCGGATGGATTTGCACTGGATAGATCTGGAAAATTCTTTAAGGAAAGGTTTGAATTACAACCAACAATTAAAGTGTAACTAACAGGTTAGACACTACCAATAAACCCAAGAAAAAAGTGCACTTTGCTCACTATTAACTGAGAACGGAGATTAAGTTTAACCTTGAGACAATTAAGCTGAATGATTCTGAGCTGAAGACAAACTTCATAAAATCAATTTCTGTTTGCAAGAAGAAACAATCAGATTTTCTCACTGGATTATGAATTTTACTCACTTCCCAGAGATTCTTCCTGTCTAAGGTTTGATGCTTTAGCGCTCCAACATGAGCATGATATAAAACAAATGTTAGACCTTATGAAAGTAAACAGTATACTGTTTTCTATGACGTCCTGTTTTCTGTAGAAATTACATGATCTACAACTCTGATATGTCTATACAAAAAAAACTGACATTGAAGGTTTATGTGACCAGTTTTGTTATTTTTGTTGTTGTTACCTGAAGTGCTACAGCTGCAGTTTGCATTCATGTCTTCCAGGACTTATTTCCCACATGAAGGCTGCTCCATGTTCATGTACAATTAAACAATCTATAGTTATTTGATATTAACTGAATATTGATTAACTATATTTTCAGCATTTTTACATTAATTTTGTCACCTGAATTTTATATTATGAATCAAAATAACCGAGTCAAAAACTTTGCTGCAAAAACCAAACACTGAGACACTTTTTACAATTCTGTACATGCCATGTGCTTCTTAAGCCTTTATAAACATTTTTAAAAATGAGATATAAACTATTCCCCATCACTATTCACGAGCTTCTGTTCTTCTATGTTTCATGATGCTGTGGTGTCAGTTCAATAGAAAGTATACATTATCAGGATGAGCTATGATTTAGTTTTGGTAACATTAACATGTTCGGGTAGATTTAAAATATTTAGTTTAATTTGACTCATCCAATAATTTGAATGATTCTATCATCCCTTCAATGTATTGATTGACTTTAAGGGTACACTCCCACCAGGATACTCTGCATGGTTGGTACTCGGTTGAGTCTGATCACAACACTGCACATTTGTAGGCAAACCTGATCGGCTTCTTTGATCAGAATCAGGGTATTTGCACACTCAATTCCTGAAATGAAGCAGGCATTCCAAGCAAATGGACTCAGATTTAATGAAAAAGGTTGGTGTAGCAGCATCTTAAGAGATTTTTTCTTAAATGTGATGCACTTTTCTGGTTGGCCATAAACCCGCAGAGTTATAACTATGTCAGAAGATAACCCGGAAAACTCAAACAGTAAAAATGGCTTCTATTTTCCACTTTACTTCTAACGTGTGAGAGAGGAATAGTCAGAGAAGCATTTGTAGAGAACTTTATGTGGTGACCTCTGACCTTTGAGACAAGGCTATGTAATCACTGTCATGTTTTCATCTTCAGGCATATAAAAGTCACAGAAAATGTCGTCACCCAAAATGTGTTTGCTGCAGAGTATCCATGCATCCAATTTTCTTTTAGCTTGTGTTGAATTGAAGAACTTTTTGTGAGTTGTTGCTACTAAGAAACAGGTTTGCAAAACTCAGGCTACTATGGATGTGCAACCAAAGCCATGATGAAACCTAAACTCACTGCAAAAGTTCTTAAACTGGTTTAAATCATGAAATAAAAAACAATTATTTCAAACGTTTATTAAAATAACATGTGGATGGAGGCAACAAAGTCACGCTGGAGCGCCAGCGTCTTGCAGGAAATGCTGTATCATCCCGAATATGGTGGCAGGTCAGCTGCACAGCCAGAGTGAGAACAATGTCATGTGATGTTAGGCAGCACATTTTACTAAACTGGGGTCAAAACAATAAAGAAATTGCAGGAGAAACTTTTTCAAACCTGAATAAACTTTTTATTATATCTGAGTTTTTTTTTGGTAAACCCCACCAGTGCACTTTTACACACAGATCGTGGAGTGAAGGTACACAGCAGTGAGGAGGAACAGAGACGCAGTAAAACTAGAGAAAGAGATAGTGGGTGTCTTTTATAGGATGTTGGCCAATCTGATGTTTTATGTATCTATAAAGATCTCCAAGGCCATGTTGACTCTTCATGGTTTGGAAATGCTATCAGCACTCTGAAAATGGTGGTATTGTGTGATATCAAGCTGAGTGCAGCATCAAAAACCTTTTACCTATTTACAGTTTGTCAAAGTGAAAGCCTGAGGCACTTCAGTATAGTTACCTTATTAATGGACAATTTTCAGTCACAATATGTGCACACAGTTTTTTTTATTGTACAATCAGTGTGGCCATGTACTTTTCTTCTTTCTCTTTTTTAAGTGTTTTTCTTTATGACTATTGTGTTTATTCAGACTTCACTCTGTCAGACACCTTTCACTTGAATAATTGAATTGAATAAATTTACCTATTTTTTAATCCTGGTTGAGCATATTCTGAGACATGAGGAAAATCTAATAAGTAAATCTACAAACACCATCTTTCACTCTCTGGAGTGACAATCTTTATATTTCAGTAATATTAACCAGAACTTTTTGTGCCAGTGTTGCTGCTAAATCTCTGGCAGATCAACATCTTCTCTCCTCACCTCCTCAGCTTTTCAATGTTACTGACTTAACAGGGATGTTGTGTTCAAATCTAATTGGACCAAACCTTCATAAACGGGATGTTTCTTGCTTAAAGTGACAACTAGTCTCTTTGTCTGAACTTCTTTGCATGGATCACTTCACAATATTTTGCCAGATAGTGCTTGGAAAAGACATTTTTAATCTCATTTAAGTTTCATCTGGTTCAATAAAGTCAAAATGAAACTTTAAACTCAAAGAAAAATAATCTCGCTACATGCATTCTCATGCAGAAGACTAGATAACAAGTCAGAGTTTGTTTAATGGCAGGAGAATGAAAAGATAAAGGGGGAAAAAGTAAAGAAAGGATCAATAAAAATAGAGGTGGAGGTCTTGAAAAGAAAGGTTTGTCACTACCTTAGTTCCTTAGTCCAGCATTTAATCTAGGAAGCATGCCTGCGGAGTGTGGGGGAAAGCTGGGGTACTGTATGCAGAGAAAGAGCCTGCTAACCCTAACAAACACACAAAGGCCCACAGCTGAGGTGTGAATCAAGAAATTACTGTGAGACAATAAGAAACTATTAAATGGAAAAAGGGGGAAAGAAAATGTTCATCAAGCTGAGTTATAAGTGCCTGTTGCTTTTATGCCAACAGCATAATTGCAGACCCCTTGCACAAATGGCCACTAAAATGTTTCTAATTATATTCATCTGGAGCATTTTCAGTTTTTAAGCTATGAATACAGACCCTAACTACGTAGACTGCACAGTTTGAAATAAAGAAAAATAAATTCTTTAAATTGATGGATTGAATTTTTTAACAAATCGCTTTGTTTGATTTTTGAATCGGCAGCTGAAAAAATAGAGGTTATACCCTAAGGCCATAGCAGGAGAGTTCATTGGCCTTGAGGTGAGCTTGAAGCTCACCCTGATGAGCAGTCAGCATTTTACTCACTCTCTGTGAACTCCATAAACACCAGTTTATGCCGTTTATTGCTTCCCCCTCCTAGCCTGTAGTACTCATCATCTTCAGTTGTAATTGCTCTCTGGTGTCATCACATGCAAATGAGGGAGGTAGCGAGAGAGGGCGAGAGGATAAAAACAGGGAGCAGTCTCTGTCCAGGCACCTTGCTTTTCCTTCGGCTTGTCTCAGCATCACAGCTCCCGCACCTCAAGACAGCCAACATCATCAAAATGGCCTTCTCTGGAAAATGGGAAACTGAAAGCCAGGAGGGATACGATGCATTCTGCAAGCTGATTGGTGAGAACAGAAACCTTTTTTTACAAATCTGCCACGAATTTGACTTTTTTTGTTATGTCACAACTTCCTAACATCACATTCCTCCTTCTGTTACATCTTAGGCATCCCTGATGACATCATCGAGAAGGGTCGTGACTACAAGCTGATCACAGAGGTCACCCAGGAAGGCAATGACTTTACCTGGACCCAAATCTACCCCACCAATGCCACAGTCACCAACAAGTTCACCATTGGCAAAGAGTGTGATATGCAGACAATTGGAGGAAAGAAATTCAAGGTACAAAAGAAAGAATCAGTTATCTGTGTGGAGCAGATGAATATAGCTATGCTTCTCTGACTGCTGGCGCTGTGTGTTTTACAGGCCACAGTAAACATGGAAGGAGGCAAGCTGACGGTGCAGTTCCCCAACTACGAGCAAGTCAATGAGATCAGCGGGGGCAAGCTCATCGAGGTAAATACACTCGGCATTAAAGACAGGAAAAGTCACACAATGACAGTAGTTATTACACTTGATGGCCCACGGGGATCATTCAATTCATCAGAGTTATACATGTGCGGCTGGGGAGCAGCGATAGCTAACGAGAACACTGAGCATTTTACCAAGCTATTCAAAGGCGCGTTTAACCTTTACCCTCAAGTTAACGTGAGGCACTTATCTCCTCCCTCTTCTTCTCCTTTTGTTTCTGTGTGATTTTCTAATTTTCCAGAAGCTCACAGGAGTTAACATTTACGGTTTGTTTTTAGAAACGGAAAATATTCACTGAGAAATTACAGAATAGAAAATGTTAACTATCTTTGACTTTAGTGGGTTAGATGCCTTTACAACACTGAAGCAAATATTCTATTATACTGGGCACCTCATAAAACATAAAGAGAGGGAAGGGCATACTTCCTGCTTAAATAATTTACTCTCTTTTGTCTCTCTTGCAGACGTCCAAAACAGGCTCTGTGGTGCTGAAGAGAACCAGCAAGAAAATATAAGTACTGAACGACTTTTGACCTCTTAAATAGTTACAAAGAAGACCTGGGAGCCTTTGCTTTAATAAAACAAGACTCATGCCAACATGAACCTGTGCGTTTAACCATATTTTCCAGTGTGTATGTTTAGATAATGTGTGATTATCTTATATTACTGGTGTGTTAGCACAACATTTAAGGTTTTAATTAACTTCAACGAACAACTGTTGATGTTACCAAACTAGATTGTTTGGGGGTAGAAAAGAAAGCAAAAAGATTTTCTCTGTTATAGTATCGGTGCAAATGACAAATAAAATATCAGAGATGTAGATGATGATGAATGCATGGTAACCAGACAAAAGCACCATGTAAGCAGTGCTGAAAATATAAGTTTGCATTAAACTTAAAGCTAAAAAAATAAATTAGGAAATTTAAAGCAAAACCTATTTCTAAAGTCAAACTAAAATAAATAATAATTATAGACTTACTTCATGGAGTTCTGCAGTAAAGATATATTACAGAAATGCCTCATAACTAAATATCTACCAGACATCAAACTAAGAATAACTTCATGAGCAATAGAGATGATCAGTTCCTTTATGTCCAAGATCAGGACTTCTCTTTGTTTATGTGTGTGGTCAAGTCATTAAAAGAGTTCTTCATTAGATCTGTGACACAGATGTATCTGCAAGCAGTTAATTTCAGACAAATGTGGAGATCGCAGGTTGCCCCAGTAGATTTTATTTAGGCTTTCTTTTTAATTCTTCTTCTTTCCCACTGTCCCTGTAGGTTTTATGTTGTTTGTTTGACATATTTAAAAAGTATTACCAAGTTTAGCTAAATAGAAGACGCCTGTTGTAAAGCCGAGAGTTCATGAACATGAACAATGAGCTGCTTCTAGTTTGTGAAAATAAACATGGCTAAAACCAGCAGGCATAAAAAATGTTATTTTTTTAATCCTTTTACATGAGAAAGTAATTTTTTATCATTTTTTTCTGCCATAAATGACTGTTTTTGTCATCTTCCAGTTAGCAACTATACTGAGTACTTCATATTGCTCCCTGGAGAAGATAATAAACACCCTAATTTAGCCACTCCAGTTTTTGTAAAGACACATTTAAACAGTCTGATTCAAATTGACTTTCCTACTGATAGAAATCTGGTAGCTGCGTAAATTCAGCACCATCTCTGTGTTTCCTTGACCCAGCTGTGCTTTTTCCTACTTTTCCCTCCTGTACTATCAGTCTCTCCTGTCCTCTCCCCTCTTGCCCTCTCTGTTCTTCTCCCCCGTCTTTCTCTCCACATCTACCCTATTTCTTTGTGGCTCCCAGCCAACCAAACAATCAGTTAATTAACCAGCTTGTCCCAAGATCATTGTAGCAGCTCTCGGAGGAGCGCTGTGAAGGCCCTCACGTCTCTAAATTTACAGCTTCATTAAGTGGACTGGAGCAAGGTAGAAATCTTGAATAAAATTGCCAGAGTGATGCTTGTGTGTGTGTGTGTGTGAATGTGTGTGTGAATGAGGGTTGGCCTTGACTCCAAAGCTGGTGACTCAATTGCTCCCTAATGAAAACAAAATCTCTGTTTTTTGCCTCTGAGGTGGCGATTGTTTTGGTGTAATAATGAGCCGTCCTCTCTTGCCGGCACAGATGCAATCAAGTTCTCACACTCCTGCAAAATTAGGGTTGGAAGGCAACAGGCAAGGTGTTATTTGAGCATGTTTATCTAGTTCGGCGCTGGTGCAATCATTCTGTAATATCACTTCCTTTGTCCTTGCAGACAAACAAGCCTAATTGGCCATTTCCAAGGCTACAGTTTCTGATTGGCCATTCTACCTCTTTCTGATTGGACTCCATCCCAGGAACACAAAGTGAGAAGAAAATGCCTTGTTAACGTCTCCATGTTGTGTTCTTCTTGCTGTTTTGGTGATGGGAAACATTAAGCACACTTGGAGCTGAGCCATAATGTCAGCCTGATTTTACACCCTGATACTACATTGAACTTACACTACAGGCTTATATAGTAAAACTTTGCCATTCTCTAGTCCAACACCGAATGAATGGGGTAATGCAAAAATACATTTTTATTTACAGATCTGCATATCAGAACCAGAATATTTCATAAGGCAAAAGCAGTTATATCGATTTAAGAACGAGAATTTACAAGCAAGTGGCCCAAATCTGTATATATAATTCAACCTGGACCTGATTGGGTTTTTAAAACATAGAAAGACACAAAATAATATTCAATGTGCACTACAGTAGCAGATGAAGATTGGGAAAAGATTAATGAACAATGGAAAACAACAAGCTCCATTACATAGAGGGAAGAAAAACATTGTGTGGTATGTTGTAACAAAATATCATGATGTTGGAGATTATGTGGAACCGGACGTTATTATGTCTTTTGGGAATGGCCAGAACATTATTTTTAATATACCTTACTAGCAGAAGATAAGGAAAGGCATGGGAAAGGTTTTGAAACTATCTGTTTAAGAACAATAATCTGAACAGCCCTGCGATGGACTGGTGACCTCGCCAGGGTGTCTCCTGTCTCTTGCCTGCTAATAGCTGGGTTAGGCATGACCCTGAATTAGTTAAGAAGGTATAGAAAATAAATGAATGAATATTCTAAATAATGTTTAAATGACATGTTAGAGAAACAATTGTATGATCCGGGTTGATGTCCCAGGCTCATCCCCCAAGACAGTGAGGCAATTAGACAAAAACGAAAGAAAAAAAATGAGACCTGGCAAATTTGAGTGATGGGATTGTTGATGGGTGATGGGATCCTATACACATAGGAGCATGTATTTAAGTATACTTATATATATATATATATATATATATATATATATAAAAAGAAAGAGAGAGTTATCTGTAGTGTCTTAATTTGGACAAAATTTACTAAATAACTGGAGACTAAAAGCAGTTCTAATAAATATAAATAAAATAGCAAAATTTAATTTTGTGAAACAAGAAATTGACTTTTAATTGAACTGACCTGAAAAGAATAACTAAACTCAAACAAAAATGTCTAGTAGAGCTTTGCTGAAGAGTAGTGAGGCAAAATACTTGTCAACAAGAGCAGACGTCTGATTGAGGGTTACAGAAAACACTTGATTGGAGTGATTGCAACAAAGGACAAAGAGAAATTTACAAAATTCTTCTTTAGTTATTAAAAAAAGAGAAAAAACTAACAAATCATGTGTTGTTGAAAGGAGTAAACTAACACCAATATCAGTCAATACTAATGCATTTTGATCTCCCCTACAAGGCAAAAAAATATTACAGGTAAAAAAGGTAGATCCTCACTTTGCAGCAATTTTGATGTCTGCACACATGTGGATGAGTCCGCTTACAAGCTTCTTATGCTGCAACTAAGGATGCGGTTTGGTGATGTCGAGTTGTGCCAAACAAACATATCTGAAAAACTATACATAATATACTTTTATATTTGATCTTTTGGAGTTGGAGGAGACTTAGCTGAAGAGTTTGATATACAACATGTACATGCTCTGTAAAAGTTGTCATTAAAAGAAAGTAAAATCTCATATACTGATATTTTCCCATATCACTTTTTAATGCTGATATCAGCCAATAATATTGGACATACTTGAAAAACTCCTCCTTACTCTTGTGGAAGGACCTAAAATTAAAACAATATGGACAAGTCTCTCACTACAGATACTTTATAATAATTAAGTGTAAAACATATATTTTTAACTAGATGTTACAAGCCACATCATCATGCTGTGAAACAGTTGAATGTCACCAAATACAGCAAGCTGCGTCTCCATAAAGACAAAAGGAATGTGCTCATTGTTTCATTGTATGAGAACAACTCATCAACTTAAAATGAGTTAATGACTGGAAAATGAGTGACTTTATGAGGTCAAAAAACGTATGAATCTCGGCTGGAATTTGAGGGTTTCTGGGGTTTTCTTGTTTTATAAAAGGATAACTTGACTAAATCAAGGTTGAACACAATAATAACAGAGAAAAGAGAAAATCTGAAAAAAACAGGAAAAAGTAGATGTATTATTTCTTGGTTTTGAAACTTGTTTGCCTCTACTTTTACTTCATCTGTCTAATGATTGCTGCCTTTTGCATCTCAGGACTGCTTAGTTAGATGACAGAGTGAGACAATTAAAAAAAAGCAGGATGGAAAAAAAACAGAGGAAGAAAAGCTCTGTAGGATAATGGAGGGGTGACATACCACTGTGTGATTGGCACCTTTGGCATTAATAACCTGAAATTACCTGAAATAACCATGGTAACACTGGCAATTTGCTTAAATCTCCCATCTTGTTGAAAAGTATTGCACAGCTGAATGTAGAAAACCAGGGAGAACAGCTCAACTTAGCATTAACATCAAAATTAAAATCCTCTCCCCATACTGTATGTATACCAATAAGAATGATAGATTCAGAAATGATAGACACAGTGCTATGCATGCAGGAAGGGCTTCTGTGTCGAAACACTGAATTATTGTTTGAAAGGTGTAGCACTTTCTCAAAGTGAGAAATATATTTGAAGGTGAAGCTTGGCTTTACAGTCTCAATCCCTTCTACTCTCTGGTGTCATGTAGGGTGTGCTTTGTTTCTTCTTTGCTCCATAATCCCATCTGCAAAGCTGAAAGATCTCATCTCATCACTCTGGCTGATGATAGTGTCTTCTCTGTCCCTTCATGACTTCATTGTTTGCAAGATCGTTCACATTACTGCAACATTACTGCCAGTCTGAAGTGAGCAATTGTGTTGCGCTGTGCCTCGGTACCTGGTACTGAATGGTTTGTATCAGGGACAAGTTTTCATCACAGCTGATTGCAGTTAATGATGCTATTACTACAGTATTAGTGGGAAAGGTTCATATCATTATTTATTATAATACAAGCAATAATTTTACAATACTTCTCTGGCTTCATACATTTGAAGGAAATTTGTCTCTCTAAATAAAACTTAAATATTATGGTATATACCAGTGATCCATAATACCTTAATAACCATAATACATCTTTCTTATCTGCTACATCTGGTTATAAAACATCTGTCTTTCTTTTGGAGTGTGTTTGATCAACCTTATAGAAGACTTTGTTATTCAAATGCTTACACCAGCAGTTAAAAGGATCTGAAATGTAGCTAACATTTCTACTTTCTCTAAAAACTCATAGACCACCCTTCTTTCACTATTCTGTATTATTTATGTCAGTCACAAATAAGTGTGTTTTTATTTGGGGTAGCTGTAGCTCAGAAGGAAGAGTGGTCGTCTGCCAGTTGGAAGAGTGTCCCTGAGCATGACACTGAACCCCACGTTGCCTCAATCAGTGTGTGTGTGAAAGTTATGTAGCACTCCTAAGAAGTATGATTGTGTGTGAATGTAGCTTGTCATGTAAAAGCTCTTTGAAAGGGTAAGAGACTAGAAAAGAGCTATATAACTACAGCCCATTATTCTTTGTCCCCTTACTGTTAAGTCTAGCTTCACCCATTTATTTTTTCCTGTTAAAGCAGTGTGACAGGCCAACTGCAGGACTGAAAGCTTAGAGACGCATGCAAAGATTTGCTGTATGGAGAAGTGAACAGAAAGCTCAATGCATGACTGAATGTCTGCGACTCAGTGTATAGCTGAATAATGTAAAAGTACATGTAGGGCTGAAATGCACTCTTGTGCAGCTCAATGTGCCGTCAACTTGACAGTACTCAGCCTCATTCAGGAAACAAGTAAGCCCTCACTGCCACTCCACTGTTCTTCACAGCATGCTGAGCTCAAAAACTGAAGAAAAAAAACAACAAGAGATATAACTTAATGAATTCTGCTATGCAGTAGGGAAAATTAAAGGATGCATGTAAGGTTGAATGGGGAGTGATTGCAAAAGAGGCTGACATCTCTGGACTTTATTTGAAGTTCTTTGTGTTGTTTTTTAATGCAGGGAGTAGTGCTGTCAGAGTTGATTAAAAAATTATGCTTTGCAAAATCTCACTTTTACACAGCTAAAAATGCCTGTTAACACGAGCTATTATAATCCATTTTCTACCGCTTTTTCCCTGAACGGGGTCGCGGGGGGGCTGGAGCCAATCCAAGCTGTCAATGGGCGAGAGGCAGGGTACACCCTGGACAGGTCACCAGTCCATCACAGGGCCAACACACATAGACAAACAACCAGACATACTCACACTCACTCCTATAGGCAATTTAGAGTCTCCAATCAGCCTATCCCCAAGGTGCATGTCTTTGGACTGTGGGA
>JBAMHV010000008.1:6796050-6806857 GCA_037177535.1 Pseudomugil gertrudae
CCCACACGCTAAATTCTAGGCTCCACGCGCAAATTAGTACGCGCAAATTGAGATCTTAGTAAATCTGGCCCTAAATGCTCTCCCACAAGCAGGCAAGTATACTGTGACAAGTGCTGTGGTCCAGTCAAGAGGCTCAAACAAAACTCTTAACCATAGGTTGATTCAGATACACTTCTCTGATTCTTAAGTAGCACTCTGCAAAGATGTGGCACCACAGAGATAAGTTTTTATTCTCAGAGATAATTACTATACCTATGCTGCTTCATAAAACATTTAGTCATTTGATCTTTTGTGATTTTTCTAAGTGTTTAAGGCCATGTTGGAATTCAGAAGAAAATGTTCATATAACCAAAAAAGCACATGTAACTGATAAAGTTTCAACCATCTTTCAGAAACCTACCATGTGCAGTAGCTATTTAGGGTGCAGTGAGAAGTCATTAACTTTAACTCTAACCCTATTACACACACCTCTTATGACCACCGGTTGAATTTTGATTTGCACAAATGCTTCAGGAGTTACAGCACTGAAGCTCACGCTACAAATGTGTTACAGATGTGTGACACACTTTTTAATCTTGCTGTGGGTCCTGAGGTCTACCATAATAACAACTAAATTGGTTAAGCAGTCCATTTCTCCACTTTCTGGTGGTTTTTGAATTTGTAATATACGTTATACGGCTCAGAAGTTATGATTACAAAAAGTGTGCATGTAAAATGCTGTAAACGGCAACAGGTGAGTTTTAAGAGGTTTAGCCCTCTTATGACCACCGGCCGAAATTTTCATTTGCGCAAACACTTCAGGTATTACGGTACCGACGCTCTGCTACAAATGTGTTACAAGCATGTGACGACTCTAAATCTTGCCTGTGATTGGACGGTCGTAGTGTGGGGGTCCTGCATTCTACCGTAGTGACTACTGTGAGGTGAAGTGGTCCATTTTTCCCGCTTTCTGGTGGTTTTTGAACCATTAAAACACGTTAAATTGTTCAGATATTATGATTATGACATGCGCATGTCACATCCTGTCCGTGCCGACAGGTCTGTCTTAAGAGGGTTGACTACACATTCAATCATTGATCATGGCCTTCACCCTTAAGAGGGAGGGAGGTTCTCCCTAGCTATTTAATTAGTGCTTCTGTTGCAAGGGTCTGTAGCCTAACCTGGCACATCTTTTAACTTACAAAGACTGTTTCATTGGAACCCAGTGGTGACCAAAGACTGAGAGCTGTGTGAGTGTTTTTGTGCCTCAGAAGGAGGAAAATACTACGATCAGAATCGTAATCATTCAGTCACTACACACATCTGCTTTTCAATTTGCTTATCTCCACCTCAAACACAATTAAACTTATTTAGATCAAAATGTCTTTCACTGCACTGCCAATTCATTCTCCTGAAAGCTTGTGTTTTACAATTGCCTAAAGAGTTATGTGAATCAACACACTGAAATGAAAGTGATCCACTGTACCCACTCTGACCAAGTTGTCTTTACATGCTAGTTTGGGGGGAATCTATGCTAACCTGACTCAAATTGAATCTCTGAGGTGAAACTACAAAGCAGTTTTGTCTGTGTTGCCAGGTGACTGATTCTACTGGTTCTATAGGCAGTAGGGCAGGGACGAGATAAAGGCTGAATAATGCTTTTGATATAAAAAAACTGGGAAGCCAGGCAAGAGTAATTTTCCCAAAAGCTAAGAAAAGCCACTGGGCCTGCCAGGAGCAGCTTAATGCTGCTGGCACTTGGTAAAAGCTGATACTTCATTACTAAACAGTGCTGCATTTCCCATGGAAGCAAGATACAGAGACAAATTGTTCAAATGAAGTTCAATTTCTTTTAAATCCAGTAGTGCAACTCTTCTGGATATCCCAGTTTGAGACCAGAGGTTCACTAAATTGCTTGCAAGGACATCAAACTGTAAGAGGCTCAACTTAAAATGCTGATTTGTTTAATTTTTGTTATAAATAACTTCATTTTTTACGTTCACTTTTGTGAAGAATAAAACAGCCAGAAAAGATAAATGTGCACATCATTTCATGGACTTAAAGCTGAAGGTCCTTCTCACATCGGTCAGAAGTCCCGGTAACATCTGATTCTTTAGCACAATGAAGACATTTTTATTTGGCTTTTGGAATTGTGTCAAATGAGTCTGCAGTAGAAACATTACCTCAGCTAAACATTCTCACTTTCACTAAGGAAGCTGCAAGCCAGGCAACAAAACTGAGTACAGCTCACGTTTGCTTTACAAGAACACATGACTATGGACAGTAACATCCCACATGGACTGCAGTGGACCGCGGTAGCTTATTCTCTTTTCTGCTGATGTCCATTTTAGAGTGTAAACTAGCCTGGATATCTCAGAGTTATTTTGGAAGTGCAGTATGATGCAGTTTAAGCCACACCTCTGCATGTTGTGTTGACACGTGTCCTATGGGAGTTGGAGGTACAGTATAATGAAAGTCTTTTGCTCACAAGGTGCTGTTACACACAGAGTCTTTTATTGACTATTAAAATACTTTTAACTGACAGATTTTAAAATGCTGGTTTTGAGATTAAAACATATGTAACACTGTCTAAAGAAAGTATGAAAATACATGTTATGAATTAATATAACTATACAGAATTCATCTGCTTTACCAAAGCTTAATGCACACTTACATCAGTAATTACCAGTCTGGTCTTCTTTGGAATATTGTGATGAGTTGTTATTTCTTGAGTTGATTGTCACTCTTTTGAATTACATATAAACAAATTACAGTAACTGCTTTGTTAGGTGCTCTTTAAAGAATAAATAATGCATAAATATGTTTAAAACAATGACTGCATGAAAAGAGATGATGGAACTCGGAGTCACCCAGCGATGCGCTTCCTCTTGGCTCAATGATGCACACAACAATGATTACTCATTTTGTTATCGGTCAGTGAACGTATAGGCCTTTCCTAAAGGCGTTTCCTTGTCCAGTTATGTGAGTCTTTATAAAACAGCTATTTACTATCTGCAAACAAACAACTAGCAACTTCTTGGTAGCACCTGATATAATGATTATCTTTTCTTAAGGTGGTAGAGACCAAAACAGAAATACGAGAAAAGCGATCACTGATCTTTTAGCATATGATTTTTATCGGAGACTTTACTCTGCAAAATGTATACACCAATATATGCTCACTTCATTTTTGCCCCCTTTCTGTCATAGTCATTACATCTGCCTCTACTCTCTGTAGTATTATGTTATAGCTGTCTCCTAATTTAAGAAGGGTGTGTGTGTGGGTGTGTGTGGGTGTGAGGGTGGAGGGGGGGTTCTCTTGTTCGTCTGTTTCTTCTCCCTTAGGTCCTGACGGACTAAAAGGGCCTATTCTTTTTTTCATGAACAGTTGTGTGTGTGTGTGTGTGTGCATGCAAGGAACGGCTGCTCTGACTCTTTCTATTGAGTTAAAAGCAAAGAGAAGAAGTGTTTATGACACAAGAAAGCAACTGTAGGATCTCAGTGTCTGAGTCTGTCACTCTTTTTCTCTTCTTTTACACACCTGATGAAACCTGCCCAACCCTGAAGCTTGAAAACTTAGAGCATGTCTTTGTGGTCAATCTTATACTACTGCATTGTATGGAATTTCATTCCAAGCTAATGATCACCACACTGACTACTTACTAAAGGCATGAAGACAGTAGATTTTTTTTCTTTTTCTATAAAAAATACAACAGAAGATATTTGAGCTGCCAGCAGGATAAAGGTTTACTCTTACAGAGAGATGCACTCAGGGCATTTATCAGAGTCCCCCCGTATGGGTTTAAAGTCAAACCACGATGCTTTTGTGTCAAAGAAAGTCTGTTTTCATTCACACAGGGACAGCTTTAGATTTGCACAGAAAGAAATTAAAACCTCCAAAGAGATATTCACCAACATGAGATAGTATGTGTGGATCTGTAGATCTGTGCTAAATTAATAGATGGACGGTATGCAGGCCTACAGTAAACACATATTGCTGTTTTGGATAGTAAGAATTTATAAAAAACAAATGGATTAATTGTATAGGAAGATTTTGTGCACTCTCAGACTGTGTCTGAGTGCCCACACTATTTCTTAACCCCTCATTTACTACATAGGGCTACAATAGGCTATATAGTGCTCTCATTCTATTAGTGATTTGGACATAAAGCTGTCTGTTTTCTCCTTATTGCTATTACTATGACTACCAGTTATAGTGCTGTTCCAATTCCAACCCAGATTAGTGTAACAATATATTTCCACTTATTTATTGTATTTTATTCTTCTATTTTTGCATATCTATTCAATAAAAGATTATGTACAAAATGAATGGTTTATAGTTTATTTAACCTGCTTTCATGTCTGTGATTCTTGCATCATTTTGGGCTTCTGCCCGCATTGGATTGTTGTTTATATTGACCAGTTTAGTGACCATCAATGTTCGCTACTTTTTAAAATGCATTGTGGGTAATTTAGAGGACACTACCTTTCTGTCTGGACATTTGTACACCCCTAAAAACAATGTATGGCATTATGTAGAGGATAGTGTGGAATTTAAGTCTAGTGTTGTGACCAGCCACAGCTTATCTCTCTGCAGCTTTTGCATTATATCCATTGGGAGTCTGATAACATTAAACTTTTACCCAGGGAAACTTTTGTGAGTGTACTACATCACAATTAAATGAACTACGTCTTTTTTCAGAATAAATACATTTCTGCTTTCTTCAAATTAAGAAGAGAAAATGTTTTGGAGCATCTAAAGAAGCATTTTCTACTATTGCAAGTGTAGACAGAGACCTACGAGCTCGCTGGCTGCCACACAGAGCTGTCGCCAAACACTGCACTGTCTCTCCAAGTTCTATTCATTAATTCATTTCTTATTGGGACAGAGATAACCGGATTAGTGCTACAAGCATCCAGGAGTCAGCAGGGAGGGAAGGGGACCCTTTAACCCTTCTCCCTCCTGCAGACAATGACTGTGTGTGTGCACGTGATTGTGTAGGATTGTGTGACTTGGTGATTGTGTTGATGTGTTTGTATCATTGCCAGATGGGACCTTCCAACTAAGAAAATCAGCAACACACACACACACACACACATACACAAACACCACATTCTTGCACTCATCTTTCTTCTGGTTTGTGTCCAATGGTCCACTTCTCTTTTGTCTGCTGGCTTCCAGCAGTGCTGTTCACAAAGCCAAATATATCAAATATATTTTGACTAAATGATACGCTGTTGTGTGTTATGGTAATTAGTGACTCGTTTTGGATCCAGAAAATGAATGATCCCCTCTGCCAAAAGCTTAAAAACAGTTATTTAATTTTAAAATAGCTTTAAGAGACAAGCACTTTTAATGTATGCCACAATTTTACAAGTGGACATGGGATTATATCATTTATTTGTTGCTTTTATTTTAACTGGAGAATCTCAAAAATGATTTGAGGATACTTTTCTGGTAGTTTCTTTAACCTAAAGATTACTGTTGTGTTCATCGTGTGCATGTAAACATCAGATGTACTTTTTTTTTGCTGTGATTTGAGACATGTTTTCCTGTATAAGTCTACCAGCTTGTGCATAGAGAATGTGTGAATATGTTGCACAGTCAAACTGGTGAAACCTACAACAGAACTACAAAACCATAATCCAGCACTTTATTGGATAAAAAGCTAATTATAAGTAAGCAGAAACACTTTATACCAGTTCTCAAGCATGTACACTGAGGGATGATGATCCAGGCTTGTTTTGCAGCTGCATGACCTGGACACCCAGAAGTTGACCACAAACTTCTTTTTACCAAAGTATTTTACAGAAAATGAATGAGAAGTGCTGTTTGAGACATTTCCGGTTTGCTCTTTGACTTGTTCTTCTTCTCCATAGCAGCACTTTCCCTCTCCTCACCCTCCATTCCCTCTCACTGCTCCCCTGTCTCTGTTGAGACAGACTCTATTACCTCCTCTCTTCTCCTCTTCTACTGCCTGTTACTGTAGAGAAACTGGCACCATGCGTCACAGGAATGCAAGCATACACCACATTCCTGTGAACACACACACATAGAGACATGCACATTCTCACAACAACCCAGTGCCCTGCCAGCTTTGCGGGTCATTGTGTTTGGCACGTGGCCACTATCTCTCCAGCGTTACACACACACAAAAACACACACCCCCTGCCTGACTTCTGCCTTGGCAGACATCTCCTGCTGAGTAAGGAAGCCCTTGCTCTCTTTCACTCGCTCCGTCTCTTTTTGTACCTCTTGCTCCTTTTCACACCAGCATTCAGTCCCTCCCTTTTTGCTGTAGGCTCAGTTTTGTATCTTCCTGCATGTTTAACAAGTCGTCCACCCACAGAAAACGAGACAACCCAAGGCACCACCCCAACCCCCCACCTTTTCCCTCAATTTTTCCTGTATCCTGCCTGTCAAATCCTTCCAAATCCAAACCACCGTCGGCTGGATCAAGAGCACCCACTAAGCCCCACCGCATGCTTTTGAATTGACACGTCATACCTGGATGTGCAGATGTAACTCCAGCCATTAGTCATGTCTTTATTCTCCTGGTGGCAGTAATGTCTCAACAAATAAGAATTAGAGGTGGGGCAGAGAAGATTCATGCAGCTGCATTTAGCCTTAAGCTGAAGATGATGTTTCACAAAGACAGGTAGTGTATGGGCAGTTGACCAATCCCCTCACTGTGACTCAGTTGTTAATTATCGACTTAACCCTCAAAGACAAGAGTAAAACTTTAGAGTCATGACCTGCAGTTGTTTTTATCAGCGTTCCAACTCAAAAGCACACAGCAAGCATGCTGACAGGTGATGAAAGGGGTATGTACACTGAAAACATGCGAGTCGCGTGGATCTGCTGTTTCTTTTTCCTGTATCATAACTACTATTGTGGAAGTCATATAGATAATAATAGTATTTAGTGTGAGGAAAAGTGGGGGTTTATCTTTTTTATACTTTGGTAGCATCCCACCCATTCTGCTGGCACTCACTTGTTTCTGAGAGCATAGTTTTGGTATGGCAACTATTCTCAAAACTCCCTCAGGCCCATTCTTTTAGAGTTTTGGAATAAACCTTCTGGGGTTTATTTAATGCTTCATGCTGTCACATTTTTTTCTGTTGAGATTAGAATCATTATCTGCTTAAAGATGATGTCTAAAAATGGCTAAGATGAAGGCGTTAGAAGCACTAACGTTAAGATGAAACTTTATGTTGCTGTACTTATTGGTCCTACAGCAAAATATCAGGAAAATGTATATCTTCTCATTCATGTAAGAGTGTCACATAACTCAGTTGCTTGAGGGAATGTCCCATGGATGTAAGGTAAAGGCCAATGCATCTCTCAGCTGACTTCTTGATACATATTGATAAAACGGTGTGCTGCATAAGCTCAACCTAAAGAATGATCTGTTTATGTCTTAACATAGTAGGGTACCCTAATAATGTGACATTTTGATTTAATCTAAAGTATCTAGTATTATTACATATTGGTTTGAAGTTGACTTTTGGACTTTGAACAACATAGCTGGAGCTGCTGTGTCGACCAGGCACAACCTCTGAGAAGTTGTGCACTGCAGGCGAGCGGATTGTCAGTGCATCCTGGCATGACTGGCTTTTGATCTGCATGGCCACGGGTTCTAATCGGCAACCGATCACACAGAATATTCTTTTCCTCAGGATCAATGACCTGGATGGTGGCCTTACCTGCTGCTCAGCAGGAGTGCTGCTAAGAAACATTAGTAAAACTTGTTAAATTTACGTTGGCTTAAGTTGTGTCAAAACAAACTGGCATGTATGTTAACATTAGTTTACCCATTTTCACATGCAGCACTTGTTAGACAAAGATTAAAGCTTGCTGTAAAATGTTTCCATTGTTGAAAGAGCGTTGACTTGCATGTCCAAACCAGCTATTTTAGCTGCGCTTGTGCTAGTTTTTCCTAAATAGTTGCCTTTCACGTTAAGCTGCTAGCAGAATTGAGTTCTTCTGTTCCTCCTTCAAAATAAAAGTGTATCTTGTGTTTCTGTTTTGAAACCCAGCACTGCATCTTTTTTTTGTTTAGTTTTTTACCTAGATCCGATGTACACAACCCTTCTTAGGTGTCGAGTCTCTCTACAGCTTCACTTTACTTTATACCTGAGAAGTCAGATGGAAAAGTATGTTTTGTGTGTGTGTCCTCGTTCGTGTCATTGTCATGCCAAGGACAAGCGGGTTTGTCCTGTGCCAAGTGGTGCCAAGCCAGCTGGCTGTTGCTCAGGCTTTTGTTTTGGGCTATGCTCTGCATTCAACCCACAGCACACACTGTTGTGAAGAGTCTTTCACTCGCTCTCCCTCCCTCGATCCTTTTGTGTGTCTGTATGTGTGTGTGTATGTGTAAGTGTGTGCTTGTGCCTGTCTTTTATGATAGTGACCTTGATGTCACAAGAAAACTAAAAACATGAGTGGGCCAATAGAGAGAATTAGAAATTAAATGCTGCTACATGTAATTACCTCCCCCATTGTCACTGGTGTTTGACTTTGGACTCAACTGTGATTTTTTTTTTTAATTACTCGTTACATTAAAGGGGATGGTTTCTCCTGCATTTAGTTTGTGCCTATTTTTTGCTGGACATCACTGTGAACTAGGGCTGCCACAAACGACTATTTTGATAATCGATTAGTCATCGATTATTTTGGAAAATGCCGCTGCAGGTTTCTTTTTAAAATAACGAAGCTTCGACTATTAAATTAGTTGTCGACTATTAAAATAGTCGACATAATCGTGACTAGTCGACTAATTGTGGCAGCCCTACTGTGAACATTTCTACACAAGCTGCTAACTATAAAAGTTTGAATTGTGTGTCTTAAGGCCTCAGTTCAGCCTCAGAATCAAGTTAGTCACAGGTCTTTTGGCAAAGTGTGGGAGTGGAGGCTTCTACAACAGCTGCCATTATGCTAAAACTTTCAAAATGGTGGTGTAAAGTAATTTAATAAAAACAAGAGCTAGTTTTGTTTGATATGCACTGTAGCTGATTGTTAACAGCTAACTGAGCATGCAGGTAGACCCCCGATAGATGTACCAATATTTTTTTACCAAGAGTAGTAGGTAACAAGTCTCATTTTCTTTTCTTTGTTTTTTTTTAAATATTTTCTGGCCTTAATTACTCTCCATTAAAGAGCAAATTTAAACCCCCATTGTTTATTCCTAGCCGTCCACTCCTGCAATGTTTCAGTGGTACCCGGGGGATCTCAGTCCCAATAAAGGGCTCTAAAGTATCTTCAAACCATCTTTCGGTTTTGTTTGTAGTGGAGCATTTGCATCAGTAACCGCAGGTCTTTTCAGATGTACCTTTCAAGCCAGAAACTGATGTGCCTTTAGTGCACATAGGTGAAAAGGGCAGAGATGCCACAAAGAGCCGAAGTTGACATGCCAGCATTGCCCCTTTGAGTCTGCAAGGAAGGTAGTAACCATGGTGAAATGGACCCACTTTGGTGTGTTCTTATGGAAAGCATCTCAGCATTACAGAACTCTTGGTGTAGTCACTTAACCTAGACCATGGAGTGTAAGCATACACTGATTTAGAGCTGATGCACCACCTTTTTTCATGTGTAAGTTACAGAAGACAAAGATGTGCACAAAGTTCTTTAGTGCTTTTTTATCTGCAGGATATTCAGAGGATCTTTGGCATATGTGCAATAAACATATTTTTTGTTTATTTGTGTTAGAAAGCCCATCTTAAAATTCAGCAGGAATGTTTTAAACACTTACATTTTAGCAGTTGCCAGCTTTGTTTCAATGTAGATGCCAAGGAAACGGACCGACTGTGACCGTCTCAAACTGCAGTGGCATAAAGTAAAAAGTCTAAAAGAAGTTGATTGGCTGGTTCTCCCCATGTGGCTACTTACGAAGAGGATATGTTTGAAGTGTCTGTTCATCAATATTCATGAGTGGAGTGTAACCCTGCAACCCCCTCTTCCACCCTCCCACCTCCTGCTGCCTCATGTGTCCAAAGCTGTTTTAAAATCTACATAATTTGGGTTTGAAGTGCCTTTCAGATGGCCTTCCCTGTTGTAACACTTTCCGGAAACAAGGGAGAGACACACTTATTAATCAGCCTCTCATTGTGTGTGGGATAGTGTGCATGTGTGTGTGTGTGTGTGACATGGACAGAGAAACAGGGTTAGACCGCTAAAGAGGAAAACATACAACAAGACGGAGACAGGCAACTGAAGAATTAGAGGATGGAAAAAATGAAAGTGTGAATGAAATAGAGAAAATGAGAAGAGAAATCACGTTGGATTCAGATTGTGGTTTATTCAAGTAAAACCAGCTGGCATTGAAACTACTGGTGAGCCACAACAGAGAACACAGGTTTAGGAGAGAAGATGAGCAGACATTTTATGCACATGCGTGTAAAAACACACTAGATAATGTCTAACTATTTTAGAGGTCATGTTTTGGTGCTTTGACTCGACAAGAGGAGATTAAAAGTTGACATTCATTAGCATTGCCTTTAACATTTAACCAACACTGTCTCAAAACAGTCTGCAACATACTTTCCTGTCCAATACCAAACCCAAGACCCATTTATTGATCTCAGTGGAAACAATAGCCATCACTACTGCCGAGCAGACATTTTCTACCCTATTTAAATGATCAAGGAATATAGTTTGATTGCCTTGGTTGCCAAGCAGCTTGAAAGATCTTGGTGGAGGTCATCTAGTAGCTCCACTAGAAACATGTGAAGAACCTGATCAAATTCCATTCATGTTAAGGCGCTTTTCCATTAGTACCTGCGCGACGCGACTCTACCGGCCCGGGCAGTACGATATTGTACTGGATTGCTT
>JBAMHV010000008.1:6806957-6818763 GCA_037177535.1 Pseudomugil gertrudae
TGGGAAATAGACTCATGGAACAGATCAAGAGAAGTTGTCGGAGGGCAAGACGAAACACCCTGGATCATATCAGACCAGTCAATGGACGCCAGCCTGTGTACGTCACGCTACCCGCACGGCCCGACACGCTTAGAACCACAACAAAGTAGGTACGAAAAATGTAACCGCACGACACGACAAATCCTAATGGAAACGCTCTGTTTCTGGGTATAATCGTGTGAGGCCAGGCGGAGTAGGTACTAATGGAAAAACGCCTTAAGTGTGCTGCACACACAACAACACAAAAAGAGATGCATATAGGTGGAATCAAATGAAATTAAAGTGAAAAAGGATACTGGATTGATCATATATTATGGTAGGACAGTTTTCTGGGAATTCCCTATGGTGATTAGAAACTGTCACAGGCTGTAAAGCCATACAGGCCCAATAAAATACCAGAGATAGCTTGAAGTATACATTTTCCTTTTTTTTTTTAAATAATAATTTTCATGAAGCTTACAGTTGATTTTAAACTAAACCCAGTTTGGGGTCAGAACAGCACACCCAAGAAACCATGCATAAAAATGCCAAAGCTAGAAGTTTCTTATAAAAGTCATAAAAGTCATAAAAGTCTTGAACCAGGTGCTTCAGGAAACATGAAGCTATTTGTATGTTCACTGTTAGCAAAGCACAGGTAGATTCAAGTCAGGCCTCAGTTGTCTTTCAGCAATCTTTCTGAAAGAAATCGCTGAGGCGTAAAAAGAATGTAGGCCCAGGTTGCTTGTCTTTAAGGGGTTTCACAATAGCAGTTTTCAGTGCCAGAGGGAACATACCAGCAAGTAGAGAATGACTGACAAATACTGGTGCCTCATTCTCTTGACAACTGAATGCTGGTTGGAGGTCAGATTATAGGGTTAAGGATTAAGTTTGGGACAATGTCTTTAGCCACGGATCTGCAGAGTTTGCTTTTAGTCTTGCCTCTTTTTTGTTTGTGTAAAAATATTGCTCAATAAAACAGAAGTCATTTGCTTAAGCTTTGTATTTGAAAGACAAACCGTGCATACAAGCACACATGTATTGTGAATATACAGTGCACACACACAAGTTGCCCGAGGTTGTTGTTACTTGCCAGTCTTTGCATTTACAGAGACCAATGGAGAACTTGCAACACTGTTGGTTCAACCTTAAACCGCCAATACAGTGTGAATCCTCGCCTTTGTGGTGACTGCTGATTTGTGAATATGTGTGTTTGTGTGTGCCACACTGTGTAGGACCAGTGATTGCAGCCCCATCCAACCCTATCTCACCAACTTGATGATAAGTAACTGATATCTTCCAAATGAAGAAAGTAAAGACAGAAAGAACAGCACACCCAAGAAAGCAGTTTAAAGTGCACAAAAAAAAGAAGGGAGAGAAGAAGAAAAAGAGCAATTGAACGACTGAATAGAGTTAGCGAGAGAATGGTCTGTATGGCTTTGTATGCCCCCCCACTCCCCCGAAACACCCACCCCAGTGCACTTCGTAAAGGTCTCTCTCCCTGGCTTTCACCCCTGCCGTGTCTGTGTGAGAGAGAGCGAGAGAGTGAATGAATGTCTGGTGATTGGAAACCTTTTCCTTTTGTAAACTCAAGTCTCTGCCAGAGAGCATTGTGAAGCATTGTTTACCAGCCTCTCCTCCTTTGTTCTGCCTCTGTTTGTGTGTGTATGCATGTGCATGTGCATGCATTCTGTGTGACAGTTGACATTATCAGTTGATTGCTCCCAAGACTCGTCTTTGTGTGCGTTCATGCACACGCATGGCTGTGTGGGGTTATGTACATGACAGCTGACATTATTGGATTGCCACCATTGTATGTAAGTGTTTGTGTGTGTGTGTGTGTGTGTGGAGGGGGTGTTCATGTACAGCTGCAGGCTTGTGTGTGTGATAGCTGACATTATTAGATGTGTTTTTGTGCGTATGTGTGTGCTTATTTCCCCATTCAGTCATGTGGTTTGACAACATGATGATGTAAAGCCACTAAGACTTACTTTGTACGTCACGTCTTCATTCAGCACATTATCTACTGGGTTAAACAAACCCTTGTTAGCAGGCTGTCGTACTACAGGTTAGAAAAGTTTAGTTTCTTCTGTGCCATTAAAACCTAAATGGTAGCTTTTGTTGATTGTGGTTTATCACAGTTTGACTGTCATGGCTTCTCTTATATGTGCTTTTGTCAGCTCATGCTGCATTCATTACACACTCACAGTCAACACAGTCAAGCCTTGTTCCAACTCACAGAGTTTAACTTTAGATTTAGGTGAAAATCTCAAATGGTCTAATCTGTGTGGCTAATCCAACATGGGAATACTCAAGTTTGGTTTTCACACATATGTTTTAGTTTGAATATTTATAAAGTTTCTTCCATTTATCTTGCCAGAGGCAACGGGTTTAGCAGGGAAACCTATAGACACTTCCTGATGACATTCTCCATCTCCTCTTGGGATCAGAGTCCAGTGACAGACCCAGGCTTTGTCTCTAGTTGGACAAGCTCAAAAATCTTCCAATAGAAGACCATCTGTATGTATGTATCTGAAAACTCTCTTTAATTACCTGCATCTGCTGTTCCTTTCTTTTAGTATCTTACCAAATGTCACAACCATAGATTGGAAAGAAGACGTACCAGTACATCAACATTGACGCGTATCCGTCCAACCATCTGTACCTTGTGATTTTAATACTCTGTAAGAGATAAACACCAAGCCAACATTTTGGATCTGCAGCAGTTAGAGGTGCTTTAATGTGTCTCTTTGCATTGTCTGAACAAAATGGCACTTGAACACACTGCAAAAATGATTTCCTACTAGATATACAGTGAACACATGCACAAAAAGACATGACTGACCAGTGCAAAAAGGGGAAGGAGTACATACAAAAATGTTGACAGTCCAACAATAGCAACTGATTTGCACTAAAATTACAGATGAGACAGACTTTCCTGACAGCTTTGCTGTGTATGATTTCATGTTGCATAAGGCATTTTTAGTGTCAGCAAACTATACGAAGAATCTAGCAAGTTTGATGCTTATTGTTATGGTTCACTTCTTATGCCATATTGTTCTATAGAACAGTTGCTTTAGCTTTGAACACAGACAAGCCTCCTCATTACAATACTTCTCCTGAGACTGGGCTGGTACTGCAATCACTCTAAGTCTGTGATGCAATAGATCCTTAGATGTTTGTACAAGTCACTTTATCTCCCATTGTGACTATCTTTAAACAAACTACAGATAATTTTTTGGTTAGTGTTTTCTTTCCACTACAACTAAACTTTTACAAAGTTCAAATGTTCAGTCTGACAGCGAGGAGTTGAAACCCCCTGCTGTTTAAACATGAGCTGTGGTCTCACTGAAATGAATGAGAGGCCATCTTTGCGAGACAGTGCTTACGTGGGTCTAAGCATGGCCTTACTGTAAACCTCTGTGATGCAAACTGGCTGCACTGACAGATGCTTCTATTTGAAATGTATGAAATGAACCTCTACTAGAGAATAAAGCTTGCTTTGTTAAGCTTGATCCCAGCTTTAGATGTCAGATTGAATAGTGTAGACAGCCTGGGCCCGGTATAATGCTGCACTGGCTTTGTGAACAGAGCTTACATCATTCACATGAATTTTTAAATTAGTTTATCTATCCTTAGTTTTTATGATATGGTGTGTTTTGTTCATGAAACCCATTCTTTTCTTGTTTGTCTCCAGTCAGTAATTAAGTTCATTATTCACATTTGCATCGTCCCTTATCCCTCACCCGTCTGTAGTTCTCTTACCATTAGACTCCTCCTCAAGGCCTCCTGACTGCTGCCTGCCTGCCTGCCAGCCGCCTCTCACCCATTGTGGGCTAACAATCGCAGGTGAGGCCCCAGCCTCAAGGCCTGCAGCCTGAGCATTGAAGGGGGTGGCACGGGAAAACAGTTCTTGGGTGCGCAACAAGAGGGAGAGGGAAGCCAAAAAAAAGCAGGTCACGCCCAGATTAAAATTCTGTGTATGTGACTGTCTGCCTACGTCAGCAAGCTGGCCTGGTACGCGCATTGTGTATAAGAACACAAGAGGGCGGGGTGTGCTTAAGGTTTTTAGGGTTTCATGCTGTCCCTCATTTCAGCTGGTTTGGTTCAGCGCACCTTCAGGGTGTATGAGTGTATGTTTGTGTGGAGGGGGTCATCCTAATGGGCAACAGTGCTGTCATAATGCATGCAAGACAAAGCTGATTTGGTGATGCATGCTTCCTTTGTGTTCGGTTTGCATTTGGGGATGAGTGTGTAGGGGGGCTCTCTGTGATACACATACACATGCATATACACAATCCAATCCCCCTCTGTTTTGGGCCCCATCCCCATATGGTGGCTTGGCTTGATGAGAGCTTTATGAAGTCAACCAGAAGTCCCCACCACCTACCCCCACCTTTCTGTGAGTGTGTGTTACTGCAAATCAGTGATTGCTATTCAGCTAATGGATAAATGAGAGTTTCACCCTTGCCCATCCATTGTGTCTATGTGAGAGACTCAGAGAGAAGGGGCATGTGTGTCGTCAGCCTGTATATTGGCTTTCAAGCTGTTTTCATTATATTTCATTATTCATGTTTCATGCATGATCGTGCAAGAGGAGCAGTGATCAGCTCCATTGGGGTGGAGGGTAATCAAGGGTTGGAAGATGCTTCTAAATTCAGACAGTTTGGGTAAACCACAAATGTTCTAACCTTTTGCGTTGGCCAAACCCTTTGCCAGAAAGAAGCTAAGATGGTATTAAATGAGAGAAAAACCAAAACATCACATAAAAATGAACATTGTCTTTCAGAAATGCAGAAATGTGCAGGGTTGAATAGCCTTTTTTAAAATCAAAATGAACCTCAGCAGGACACGCTGTCTCTATGGTGAAAGGGCAACCAAATTAACATGTAAACTAGCAGCACTTACTTTCATTTTCCAGAGCTTGTCAAGATCTTAAGTCAGTAAATCTTAACATCTAAAATGAAATCACCTCAAAATGAGTGACAAGTGAGAGCACTTACTCACTTAGTGAAATAAAGCCACACCATACTGGCAACACACTGCTTAAGTCACACTGAAAAGAAATCAGTGCTGTTTAATAATTCATGCTTTATGTATTTTTGTAATTTTGTGTGTCAGTGTGTGCATTGTGCTTTGCTTCAGAAGCTCTATGAGATTGTGTCATATACATGCTTGGGTCTTTACTCAGATCTGTAAAAGTTGTTTCTGCTCCATCCTCATTGATATAGCTGCTTTGATCGCATGCTGTCTTTTAGATATGCAGTAAACAAAAAACTGATTAATAAAGCTGGATTTGTGTTTCAAATGTTCCGCTTTATGCTCAGATCTGTTGGTGCACGAGCTACAAATGCTCAGCTTTGTGCCTCCTGCCTCTGTGTGTGTGTACACAAACAGTATCGCATCAAGCTTTTCTATCCTTTTCTGTTTTTGTTGCTACCTCGCCATTCCTTGTGTTGTGTTTGCCAACTCAGAATGGAGCCATTTTGTCTCCTTCACATCCTGAAATGAAATATAAGCCTCTTAAATGCATACTTATCTTGCCCTCCAGACTGCGCTTGAAGAACAAACACACACATGCATCCATGCACACAAGCACACACCAACTAAAGAGGCATTGTGATGCCAGCCCCTTGTTGTTCCTTAGACGGCGGCTGTATGCATATGGCAGATGGTTGTGCCTTTGCTTTGCATGTCGCCATATTAAACAAAAACCATGGCTAAGGCCACGGCTGGTTTAGGAAAAGGGCAAAGTGCGAGAGAAGACAGAGAAAGAAGGGACAAAAGAGCAACAGAGGGAGAGATGGGGACAACAGGCTAGGCATTCTTCAACACAGGCAGGAAATCAAAGTTTGCATAACCATGCTAAGTTTGTGTGTGTTGCAAAGTGTACAAAGGTGCATGTGGATGCACACAGGAAGGATCTATGTATGTAGCAGATATATGTTGTGTTATGTGTATGAGTGTAAAGATGGTGTTGCATGTGAAAGTAACTGCAAAAGCGTGTTCTGAATTGGTACTCGTTTGGTAAATCTAGTGGTGTCTGCTCCTTATATAATAATTGTTGTCTTTCTCGATACTTTTCAGGAAGCCATTGTCTCACAAGATCAAATTCCTCAGAGAATCTATCTGACCACACTCCGTTCCTTACTTTTAGAGATTTAAGAAAGTAGAATTAGCATGTTCTCCTAGTGTATGCATGGGTTCTTTCTGGGTGCCCCGGCTTCCTCCCACCATCCAAACACATGCATGTTCAGCTAACTGGTCACTCTAAACTGTCCGTAGGGGTAAGTGTAAGCATGAATGCTTGTTTGTCTCCCTGGATAGTAATACGTGGTATAATGAATGAATGAATGTCTCGTATGAGGTCCTGTCTGCTGTGCAACAGAAATGAAGTGTTTAAGTCTTTTTTCTTGCTTCTTTTCACTTTTCATGCTGTGTGCAGCTGAGCTGTTTCTATTTGGCACATCTTTCCACAGTTTATGTGCAGCTTTACACTGCTTTCTTTACTTCCACAGAAAAACAAAGTCAAACTGGAAGTCTGGGTTTTCAATGAATGCAGGCTTCATCACATGCAGGGGAGTGACATGAGTCTTTCTCAAGTGTTTGCAACATGATGAATTGCTTTTGCTCATCTCTTGTAAATGTGGTCAGACAAGGCCACAGCACAATAATGCCTCTAAACGGAAAGCAGCAAAGAATGGACTGGAACCAAAAACGAAAGAAGAAAAGAAGGAAACATGGCCTTCTTATCTCTAATTTAGCTGTCGGTGAACAGGGTTCACACACTGAAGAAGGACAGCTCCTTTGTACAGCGCACATGTACCAAGGTGTTTTAAGCCTGCTTGATCTCAGCACAGCTTCAGCTTTGTTTTCCTTACAATGTATTCTTTATGTGAATATTTTATCTTTTGGAGTTCTCGGGTTTCTAGTCCTGTATTCTCCTGTGAACCTAAATCCAGAATTTATGGCTCCAAGTAGCCTTCTTTTAAGTGTTGCACACATTTACAAAAATATTAATCACCCAAAAGACTGGCCAGGAACAGCAGAGTGCAGCTTGAATTGGACCAGTTTGAAATTTGATGGATGAGTCCTTGATTTAATTTTAGACATTTAAAACAAAGGATGTGATTTATCTATTCATCCATACAGCTTTTATCTAAGCAAAAAGAGCTTTGTTTGTGTGCAAAAACAGGGCTGGCATGCAGCGTTATGTGCCCTCTTCCTCATTCTGATGAATTTGATTGCCCTCTTCTGTCTTTATGTCTATAACAACATTTCTCTTAACTCTTAATGCCCTGTCAGGGTTTTGCATTTCTTGCCTCCTTCCAAATTACTTGAAAAATGTCTGCTCAATTTTTTTGTTTTGTTTTGTTGCCCTTTGCTCAATCAGTCTGGGGACTCAGGGCAGACACGTCAGCTGATTTCTTCTTTTTTTACCTGCGTCAGCCCTGTTGGATCGGCAGGTTTTTTTTCACCCAGCTTCTTGTTGTTTTCACAGTGGCACATCCGCTGAAAGGGACTTGATTAAACCTTCCTCTCCCACCTCCTCCTTGTGTCTCCTCTACCCCCCCCCCCTCTCTCTCTCTCTCTCTCACACACACACACACACACACACACCCTTTGCAGTCTCCTCCTTCTCTCCTTCCCCTTTGCAAAGAATGGAGCAAATCAGGGAATCAATTCGATGTAATCATGACAAATGAGTCCCCGTGGTTAGCAAGGATTTCTTTTTCTTTTTTTTTTTGTCGTCTTTTCCCCGTTTTTAGTGTGTGTGTGTTTGGACTGCTGGGAAATCACAAATGAATCAATCAGCTGTTATTGCATCAGCAAACATTGCAGGAAGGATAGATAGATGAATGATGGATAGGCAGAAAGAGGAAAGGAATCGTACTCACTGTGTGTGTGCGTGTGTGCATATGCATGTCTGCTGTGCAAAGATAGATGGCTGATTGACTGCCGGGCCAAGTGGGTGTCTTCTGTATGAGTGTATGTGTGTGTGTGAGCAAAAGGTTGGGGGGGTAGCTGTGTTAACCTTGGAGCTGTCAGAACAGATGGGAGATGGGAAGGGCCACAGGCAGCGAAGGATGTGCTGGCTGCTGGAGGAGGATGAATCCGCTACTACTTTTGAAGAGGAGAAAGAAAGATTATATAGGGGAAGGAAACAAGGTGGCAAGAGTTTCTTTTTTTCCTCTCCTCTTATTCTTTCATTCTTTTGGGCATATTTCAGCTGTGATGAAGTTTTGGATAAAAGTACAAGTGACAAAAGGAGTGGGAAATGTTCAGAATAAGAGGACAATTGGTGTGAAGTGACAGGAAGTTTGTGGGTGGCAGAGCAGGGTTTGTATTGTGTTGTAGCAGGGATGGCATGTGCTCATGGAGTTCTCAAGATAATTTGGATACAGTTAAAAAAAATCAGCGATTCTTGATAGTTGAACAAACTTTGGTAGAATTGTTCCAAAAGAAGCTGTTCTTTGAAATCTGCTGTATATACAAGATTCAAGGTTGTTCTTGTGTGTTTATAGCTGGAACTGGATAGCAACACAAGTGGACAGTCATAATAAATGCAGATTAAATAGTGCTGGCCAAAAAGCTTCACTTAGGATTCTTTGTAGATAGTATTATCACCTTTCAATGTTTCTTTTTTCTAAACGGGAGATGCAGCAATCTTGAGTCGGTGTGACACTGAAGGAGTGGCTTTTGGCAACGTATGTGGAGTGTGGACACAGTGCTGTGGGGAGAGTTGATGAATGGAATCAAAGCCGGTCTCCTCCACAACTTTAAAGTCCAGTGGGAGGAGTAGGCGGGGTTTGCCAGTCTGCATGTGTTTGCTTGAATAAGACAGTGTGTTTATCTGTGTGTGAGCGTGCATGCACATCCTGGCTATCCGCCCAGCTCCTTTTCCCCAGCTGATTAGGGGTTAATGGTCTATGAGCGTGTGGTATTCTCAAGCTCACGATTGGTTGACTAGCCTCTGTGTGGGTGGGGCTGCCCTCGAGTGACAGATGGCGTACAACAAGGAGGGTGGCAGGGTGGAGTGTGTATATGCGAGTACATGGCAACCAGATCTTTTCAATAGAAAGATGTACAATAGTTGACTCATTGGTGTCACCATGATTTTTTAAGGTTTCCTTTTTTAGGATATCACCATTAAGAGAAGTATTAATATTGATAGGTCATTGAACCAATAATCCAGAATTGAAGCCAGTCCATGTGCAACGATGTCAGTTCTCTGATTTGACAAGCGAGGTGCAGAAACCGCTGTGGTTTACTGTGTTTCCTTTTTTCACTAAACACAGCAGAATGTGGATTAGGGGTTTTAGGGGACTGGGGTTTTAATGTATAACCCTCTTTATATAAAAACTGTTGCTCACCACAAATACCACACATACACAATAACAGTTGTAATTATCGTAAAGGATATAGGTTGCAGACAGTGTGTGTGAGAGGTAATAGGGCTGGGCCTTCTACCTGTAAGGCAACAGAGAGGACACACACAGACCCATATAGAATACAGGGCCAAGTAACCCACCTCCTCCTCCTCCTCCACAGACACACACACTCACACACACATGCACACAAGGATTAGGCCAGATCGTTGTACTTGGCAATACTCCCAGTTTACACACATCAGACCCATGAATCATCTTTGTTAGAAATTCATGTTTTTTTTGTTTTGTTTTTTGTTTTGTGTGGGTGTGTGTGTCTGAGAAATAAAGAGAGAGAGAGAGAGAGAGATTAGTGATATCTACTGTGAATATCACTGGCTAGTTTGCTTCGTTTCTTCTTTATGCTCGCTGTGGCATTAAGAACAAAAGCAGACAGGCTTTGAAAAGGTTGTTTTGTTTGCTGCGTTTGTGCATGTGAGTGTGTTTGTCTGTGTTTTTTGTTTGTTTGTTTTTTTTGTAGACCGTCTGATGCAGTGTCACTGCATCCTCATCTGGTAAAGAGACCATCTACCTCAGGCTTGACATACTGATACCCATAAAAAAGAGTTCATTTTCACACTAAATGTTTGGTGAAAGGAGTAGCACCAAATTAGGTTGTGGAACCACTCTATTCATGTTGCAGCCGGTTTTGAGCCATAAGTATGAATACATTGCCAGTGGTATGATTAGTATAATCTGAAAAGAAAAGGTATTTATTTTTCTTCACTAATATCAGATGAGGAGATACTACAACAGTGAACCCTCAGTCCAAAGTTAACAAAATCCACGTAGCAACTCAACTGAAACTCTGATTAACACATTATATCTTGTTTGTTTAGCTTTTTTTTGGCCAGAGGTAGTAATTTCCTGTATTCCGTCCAGTATCCCCCTCCCTCGCATTTCCAGCTTGTGTTTGCTTCATTCTGCTGCAGGACAACTGCAACAGTTACTTCTTATCTTGCAAGTCTAAAAGTAACATTTCAGGTTCTTCCTCTTAAAGTTAGCTAATCATAAACCATGGTTTGGCTTTCTTACGTGTCTTCTAATCTATCAGAATCTATCATGTCAATTGTACTTAGGTGTGGATGCCAAAAACGCCATATAATTAAATTTAGCTGTGATAAGATTTTTTTTCCTTTTTTTGGGGGGGTATAAATCTGGCAAAGATCAAGGGGAGGGGTGCAGACAGACGGACTGTGAATTGTGTGCGAGCTGTTTTAGACTTGATTGAAAGTGAAAAGAGCAGTGGTGTCACCATCACATTCATCCCAGCAGCCGAGCAACAATAGGCTTTAACCTAACAGACACAGACGGAAAGAAAAGGGTCTGCAACAGAAAGAGGAGCAAGCCCAGCTGTGGGAAAGACTTGATGCCATCAAAAATCCCTTCATTTCAAATGTTAGACTAGTATTTTTGAGACAAGTGCACCAATGACAGATGACTGATAAGACCAGATTGAGGAAGCCAGGCGGGAAGATAGCACTCAATGTTCTGGATGCTTTTAAGAATTTCAGTTCCTTGATTTCTGGCTTGATCTTTGGTTCTTTGTTGAGAAAACTTGACTCCCTTATGCTCACCTGTGGTTGGTGCCAATCAGCTTTAGGAGGAAAGGAATGGAGAGCCATTTCTAACATTTACTAAATGAATGCACTGTGAGACGGCCAAAGTAGTTGAGCCGGAGGACTCAGTGGGGGGGATATATTTCAGCTATCACTGGCAGATGCATCAGCGTCTCTTTCTTTCTCTGCAGTCTGTTCTCTCAGTGTCTCACTCATCCTCCCTGTCATGGTCAGATGTCCTGTTGGCTCAGTGGACAAATTGTCTCTGTCTGCTTAGTGTACATGTTAATCAGTGGTATGTCAGTTTGTCTAAAGTCCCAACAGGGAGATTAGTTGTGTGGTGTACGTAGGAATGTTATTTAGATAGTTGTAGGTCATGTTGATGGCTATGTCAGTATATTAGCTGCTGACAAATAGTACTTGCTGAGTAGTAAAGGTGGTTTTGAATGAAATATGTGTAATTATGAGCAGTTGGATTGAATTATATTGTGTTGTCTTTATGATTAAAGAAACTAAGTCTTAGTTGTGTCTGCCGTCGGAGGCAGTGGAACCCATGAATGCTTTAGTTTTTTAGTGAAAAGTAGGGATTCAGAAACATGCTTTAGCAAATGAGTGTCACAGTCTGCTCATTCAACCACATGGCATCCTCAGTCCTTCTGTAGCTCTTTATCTGTCTTTGTCTTAGTGAAAGCAGTTTGCAGTTGATTGGATCTGGTTGTGTGTGTGAGTGTGTGTGTGTGAGCTTCCCTTATGTATGAGCACCCACAGCATTTGTTCTGGGAAAGCCTATTGTTGGATTTTGCT
>JBAMHV010000008.1:6818863-6842118 GCA_037177535.1 Pseudomugil gertrudae
GTGTGTGTGTGTGAGCTTCCCTTATGTATGAGCACCCACAGCATTTGTTCTGGGAAAGCCTATTGTTGGATTTTGCTTGGGAGATGGCTTAAAACATGCTTATTAGGCTGTCCTACCATGCAGGACAACACTCCAAAGTTGATTTTTTCTTGAGAACATGTTGGGATGTGTGTTTGTTGGTTTGCTAGAAAAGTAGATGTGTACTTTTCAAGCCTAAGATATCCATATCTTTGCTTTCCAGTTAGCTAGCTCAGCCTCCCTTTATGCGTGTGCCTCTCCTGTGTCTTTCTAGTCGGTAAAGCTGTAGAGGGGTTGCTATGGTTTGGAGAGATACAGTAATCCACTGTGTACATACACACACCTCACCTCATAAATAATTGACCTGTCACAGTGAGAGGACATGGCATACAAGATACACTCGTTCCTCTTCAATTTTCTTTTCTGTTTTTTTCTTCCTGTCTTGTCCTTTTTAGTCTCAGTTTCCTCACTGAACGTTTTTTAAACTCAGCCTAGTTTTTGTTCCACCTTCAGCTAATCTTCTTTCACTTTGCATTGCCCTTTTAGAGCCATCACTGTTTTAGGCTCAAAGGTTACCAAGCAGATATTCAAATTTACTATGGATGTTAATGCATTGCCAATATCTGACCCCAGAACTGGAAACATATAAATAAGGGTTGGTGACCTTTAAAAGGAACCACAACCACCCTCTTAAAAAGTTTAATTGTTTCCTTAAACATAATTTGCATTTGTCAAATTTTCTAAGATGTTTCCTTAAGGAGTCACTGAGGTGGGGAAAGTAGTTTGAGTAGGCAGCATACATTTAATACCCTTTTTTTAATTTGTTCCATAGAGGAAACTGTAAGGATCTTTAGTTGCTTTTAGTTTAAAGCACTGCCCAGCATGCTTAATATTTGGAGGGAAATCTGTTTCCATAATCCCTCAAACCAAATGCACTTATGTGTGAAATTGCCCAAGCAGAACCAGCTATGCCTGATTTACCATTAAAAGTACAGGAAATTGTTGCCCACAGATGTTCAACCGCAACCCAGCAGAGGTCAACAGTTAATGGTCAACACAGTGTGTGGTGAGGCTCTGAAGATAAACGGTGCAAAGCAGAGCTGGTTTATTTATTTAGAAATTGTCTTTACTATCCTGGGGACAGAATGTGTGTGTGTGTGTGGGTGTGTGTGTGTGTGTGTGTGTGTGAGCTCATGCATGGGCAGGAAATGATCCCAACCTGGCGACCTCCTTTTCTACTGCACACACACACACACACATACATACATACAAATGCATTCAGACATAAAGAAGTAGAGTATCAGATGGCACAGTGCCTTGTTGGTAGAGTCTCATTAAGATGTGTGTGTTTTGTTCTTAAGGTTTACCCTTTATGTTTGTAGAGGCTCAGATTACCATAGATACCTCCCCAATTCTTTTCTTCTTCTTCTCTACTATTCCCTAACAGTTCACATAAGTCTAACATTTAAAATGAAAGATTTGGATGAATTACATTAATCTTCTTTATGTACATGAAAAATGAAGTCTTCTCTTTTGGTTCTTTCTTGTGTGTTTGCAGGATTTCACCTCAGTGGCACAGTAACTGAGCCAGCCACATCTTCAGAGCCAGAGATAACCCACAAGGTGGCCATCAGCTTTGACCGCTGCAAAATCACCTCTGTCACCTGTGGCTGCGGGAACCGAGACATTTTCTACTGTGCGCATGTGGTGGCACTCTCTCTTTATCGAATTCGCAAGCCCGAACAGGTATAAACCCAAAGATATGCAACACAACGATATATTTGAATTTGCTTTAGGTGAATAAGTATTTCCAAAAGGTAACAGTAAGCTTGCTAGCCGATCAATTTCTAAAACTTAAACTTTTCTGTGTGATTCAGGTAAAACTACGATTGCCTATATCTGAGACGCTGTTCCAGATGAACAGAGATCAGCTGCAGAAGCTAGTCCAATATCTGATCACAGCCCACCATACTGAAGTGCTGCCCACTGCTCAGAAACTTGCAGATGAGATCCTCTCCTCCAACTCTGAGATCAACCAAGTTCATGGTGAGACCACAACTTTTTTCTGTTTTTTTAGAGCAACGTTAGAGTTGTGTTCATCTGCCAAATTTGTCTGCAGTCTTTTCCACACCATAAATGCATGACCGCCTACAGAGAAGCGCAGCACTTTCCTACATTCTTGAAAAGTTTCAGCTCTGTGGAGGTGCTATCCATCCCTCTGCAGTGATATCTTCACAGCGACAGGCCAGACTTGAAAGCCATCAGACTTAAAACATGCTGCATGCTAGCCCGCTGGATGCTGTACATCAGGGTTTCTGATTACTCCGGCAAAGCAGCAAGCCAGGCTTCAAATGGCTCGTTTGATTTCTTAGTTTCTGCTCTACCTCCTCCCACTGACAGGAGCAGACTGAATAAAGCAGAAAAAGAGTGGTTGATTGATGAAATGGATGTAGGAGAAGACATGGAGAGAAATGTGTGAAGAGAAAGAGGTGACACTGAAAGGAAGACACAAAATTCGCTTAGGGAAACAAGAGAAAGGAAACGCAGGGGAAAGATGAAAGGGCCGGTAAAAGTACTAAGACGAAAAGGAGGAGAACCACATGAGCTCTGCATAGGGGAAACAACAAACTAGACACATCCTTTACCAAACATAAACTCTTCGTCTGTGTTTCTATTCCATCCTCCTCACTAGATGTTGACATTCTCCAGCACTCGAATCCAGGAAACCCCGCACTGGGCTTCCTGTCTGAATTTGACAAGGGGGATCATGGGGGTTGAAGTTCAGTCGGTCCAGGAGCGAGGCTCCCTTTGATGGAGGAATGTTGCTATTTGGTGTGGCAGGCTTTCGGTCAGTTGGAAAGACATCTCTGGGCTTTCCTCAGCTCACTTCCTGAAAGATCAAAAGCAGCTTCACCCTACGGCACATATCTGCATTTCTCTGTAGTATCAGTCTGACACACACAGGGAATCACGAAACAGAATAAAGTTAAATATATTTTCTCTCAGTGTTGAGTAACATAATTCAAGAAGGCCTTTCTGAAGTGGTGTATATTTGTACTCTTAGATGTGGGAGTATAACCTGAAGCAGCAGATTTAAAATAAAGTATCCATCAAGCTACAAGGATTTATGGTTTTTGGAACTAAACTCTATACCAGAGAACTCAATTTCCTCCTGTTTTTTATTTTATAAGGGTGTGAATTGACAAGAGAAAATGCCCGAGTGAATAAACAGACTTTGATGCACATATTGGGATGTTAGAAAACATATGCTCCTTTGTTGCTGTTTTAGTACATTTGTACTTCTTTGGATGAAGTTTAACATCTGTGTTTGCTCGTATTCTCAGGTGCACCAGACCCAACGGCAGGTGCCAGCATCGATGACGATAACTGCTGGCATCTAGATGAGGATCAAGTCAGGGAGCAGGTCAAACAGTTTTTGTCCCAGGGAGGATACTACGGCTCTGGGAAGCAGCTCAACTCGATGTTTGCTAAGGTTCGCATAACTGCTCCCTTCCTTTCAACTGTACATACATCCCAAGAATTAGTAGTAAAAAAAAGTTATTTTAATGATACTGAAAATGAAAATGTTTTTTAAAGCTCTGTAAAAACCAAATTTTTTAAACTTAGCCCATCAACTTATTTGAAAAAGGTTGTTCGTCGGGTTAAACCTTACAGTAACTGCAATGAGACTCAGGCTGAACTGATTCTTTTATTTAGCTTTAAGTTATATGCATAAAGTTTTAGAGTGCATGCATAATTCACTATGAGGAAATGTGACTCTTTTCTTTTTATTAATAACTCTTCAAGCTGGTATTTGAAATGCACTTAAGATCATAGTTGTTTCCTTTGTTGGCTGAAGTTCTGTAAATAGACGGCTGGTGTGTCTTATTGGGTTAATCACCACAAAGTGTTGGTATATTCCCCATTAATGGCTATGTTATACCATTGGTTAAACAGTTAAACTGGTTTGTTCTGATAAGTGCAGCACGTCAATATGTCTTCGTGGAAGCAGGTTAGACTTTCATTGATTTCTCACAGAAACTAAGCCTGTTTCTTCCTTCAGGTACGGGAGATGCTACGAATGCGTGACTCCAATGGCGCCAGAATGCTAACGCTCATAACGGAACAATTTATGGCAGACCCCCGACTGTCGCTTTGGAGACAACAAGGCACAGGCATGACGGACAAGTGCCGGCAGCTCTGGGATGAGCTGGGTAAGAACTCCAAGTGAAATGTCTCACACAAGCATGCCACCAGGAAGACTTATTTGTTTACAAGCTCTCCAAATTGTCCCGTCAGCTTTATAGTAGGTCCATCAATAAGTGCAGGTCAGACAGCAAGGTCTGCAGAAACGTCCAGGGTGTCAGTCTCTAAGACAAATATCTAGTCACCTGGTCGGGTAAATGTTGAGGTTATCCAGTCAGCTGTCGCCCTTCCTGCCCTAGGGTTCTTTTCTCACTGCCGATCAATACAGCTGCTCAACTTCTCTACAATCAATCTCAGCATTTAGGAGGTCAATAAGAATACTTCCTGGGTGAGTGAGTGAGATCATGACACAGACAGAAATAACAGCCAGAACGTTAGATCATTTTCTCAGCCGTGTCTGACGTAGTTTAAAGGTTTATGTTTGTAGAACAAGTTTTTTATTGCTGATTAGTAACAGAACCGCAGAGCTGCCTGTTAGAATCACTGTGTGAATAAAATGGTTACAATTAAAGCAGGTGTGCAAACTTCTTACAACAGAAGCTTTATTTATATAATATCCAGCATTAAAAGTATTTAGAAAATCATACATTTAATTTGATTTCATGACATCTGACTGTCTTCTTGTCCTTCAGGTGCATTATGGGTGTGCGTCGTGCTAAATCCTCACTGTAAAAGCGAGGAAAAGAGCAGCTGGCTGAAACAGCTGAAGAAGTGGGGAGACATGGATGTCTGCCCGCTGGAGGATGGCAACTATGGTAGCGAGCTTCCAAACATCACCAATGCCTTGCCTCAGAGTAATCTCGCACAAGGTCTGCGCAAAAACACACACACGCTTGATCTGAATCCGTTTTAATTTGAACAAAGCAATAACCGCTGCATACACGGCATCAGACTCCCTGTCCAGGCCGAGGAGGACGGTGTTCAGTCGGGCCGTCGAGGCCTGCGACCTTCACTGGCAGGACAGCCACCTGCAGAGGATCATCAGCAGTGACTACTACATGTCTCCGTCCTACCAGAGAGAAGGGGAAAGCCTGCTCTTCAATCTACAAGGGCTGCCACTTTGGCTAGGTACAAAGTTATTATGGATTTCCTGGCAAACTGACTTAATCTGTCCGGTATTTTTATGTTTTGTAATGTAAAATGCATAAAGTCATGTTACACATTGATTGGCAGTTAAAATGTGTAATAAGAATCATTTTCTGCTCCCCTAAAGTGCAGAAAACACTTTATTTCTAAGAAAGATGACGTTTGTGCGACAGACACAGAGTCTCTGACTACTGAAAGCTCTAACCCAACACACACACTCACACACAGCAATTCTGCTGATATTGAAGCCAGTATCTGCAGTAAGCAGCTTCCAGCTAAGATCTGTCAGATTCTGCAACTTAAGCCAGCTATCACACACACAAGCACACACACACACTACTATACACACACACATAAACACACTTTCTGCTGAGACTGCACTGTGGGAGCCTGTGTGTTTGTTAGGGTTTGTGCCATAGCTGGCTTCATCATATGTCCCTTAGTTTGTGTTGTATGGTTGTACAAACATAATAATAAAATGCCTCCCTACCCACCAAACAGACCATGTCCCAACTGCATGTGCTCGCGTCGATGCTCTGCGTTCCCATGGTTACTCCAGGGAAGCGCTGCGATTGGCTGTTGCCATCATTAACACTCTCCGCCTCCAGCAGCAGAGACAGATGGACATCTACAAACACCAAAAGAAAGGTACATACTTACACACAGAAACAAAGTGTGTGTCATTCTGTTGAGTGTGTTAGAGAGTGTGGTCATTTTAACACCACCCCCATTTTTTCTGTTCTAAGAGCTTCTCCAGAGAGGCGTTACCTCCACCACCAACCTGGAAGGCTGGGTTGGTCATCCTTTAGACCCAATTGGTTGTCTGTATATCACGCTCACAGAAACGTGCCGTATGGACGACGACAACAACATGGACACTGGAGGTGTGAGGACAAACAAAATATATCTGTGTTTCCTTTTTTGTGGTTATGGTATGAAGCCCTTCTCAGGCATAAGTTGTGTAACATTTGTGGCTTCATCAGTTTATTCACTTTCCTGTTGCTAACTTTACTCCTTCATTCAGTCATGTTGCCGATATGCTCAGGTATCAACAGTATAATTACAATTCCTAATCAAATTATCCAACATGATGACTTCTTATTCAAAGGTTTTCTAAATACTTTACATAAATTACCACACTCATATGCTGGATTCAATAAAATATACCATGACATTGTTCAACATATTACACTGATAAAGTCTCTGTAACACGATTCTCTGAAGGAAGAAGACATTTTGGTAGTTTTATGTGCCTATGAATGACATCAGCACGGTAATTTTATCTGATCTGCTTTTAATGACTTTTATTTAATTTATGATTTTATTGTAATTTCTGCTGTTTTTATGCTTTTTCTGTTTTAATGTAAAGCACTTTGAGTTGTCTTGTACATGAAAGGTACTATACAAATAACCTTGCCTTGCCTTGCCTAGTTCCAGTTTCTTTATTCTGTGCTCCTCTGCTTCATTAGCTCAGATCTTAGGGTTTTTTAATATTGCCTGGATTTACAGACATAATAATGAATAAATTAGGATCAAAATGATACTATTATTTTTAAATGGCAGCACTGCCAATCTATCTGTCTATTTATAAAACCTAACATGAACATGACTGTTCAAAAATCATCTCCCTGATCTCATATACAACATCACATGAAGCAAAGGAGGGTTTTTTTCTAGAGACAATAAGTAATTTCTAGAACTCTTCACTAGCTGATGCAGTGTAATGCAAAGCTGAGGTGATCAGTAGTGACTCATCTCACTACAGACTCTATGTTCTTACACAAGCATGAGTCGCTGTTGTATTGCAGATAGCTATAAGAGAGCATGAATGGATCAGGCTGGGACACCCTGCTCATTTACACCACATCCTGATTTGTATATGTGTGTGTGTGCGTGTGTGTGCCCCCATAAGTGAGTGTGGTATGTATAGAATCCATCACCATTTGCATTTCTCACCCTGCCCAGGGAGTATTTTCTTCCAGTGGCCATTGCAGCAGATTAGAATAGGGCCTGGGTTTTCTCATTGTCACCAGGCTACTGGGAACTATTGTCATTTCAAACAATGCTGACAACTGGCACAGTTGTGGGTTGGAGCCAGTGAATGAATGATGGTCTTGTCTTGTGCTGTTTTTGGAATATGAGGAAAGGGGAATGAGAACTTTGTGTGTTGCCTGGTTGCCATGCTTTCATTCCCAGTGGAGAACAGCTGGGAACATCTGTTGTGCAGTGGGTTCATGTAAGCTTTGCATTACCCAACCAAAGTGCACTTTTCTGTACAGCATTTTAAAACTAACCAACCAGTTTAATGCTTGTCAGGGTCATAAAGATTGAGCTAACTGTAGAGTCAAGTCTGTAAAACAAGTTTCCACGTTTCCCTCAACCTTAGCACATGCACACGCACAGCACACATATCCCAGGAATAAACAGGATTTAAGGGGGGATCTATTGCTCAGAGGATTTAAACCAAATGACAGGGCGGGGGAGCAAGGCTGAACATATGGGCACCAGTCAGCAGCTGAGACTCTCATTGCATCTGTTGTCACTTATACTCTTCAAACATTAGTAGGGAGTTACTAGCCATCTTAGATTTTTTTAAAGCAAATAAAGAGCACATTGGTGCTGCACTCAGCTGTTTTACCATTTAGGTATTTAAAAAATTGGTCAAAATTTTGATACGTTTTCTCTAAAAAAGTTTTTGTTACACATGTGAACACCATTGCTAATCCCTTGAATTGCTCTTTAGAAATGCACTCACTCCAGGCCCCCTTTCCCAGCATTTTACTGGGAAATAATTAGTTATGGGTATGCTGTAATAATATTGTGGGTCACATTTGTTTAATAAATGAATCATTTCCACTACAAGTACGTACAGCCATTAGCTCCCCTCAATGTAGCTTTTATTTTGAGATTGACTTCATTAATGAAGTATACTAAAGAAAACAAAAGGTTCTCTCAGTTTATTAAACAGCACTGGAATATCACATTCAGATCATGATTATAGATTCAATAACATTCTGGAAAGCCAGAACTCTGTCTGCTTTGCTGGAACTAAGACAGCACACGCATGTTGTGTTTTTTGAAAAAGAAAAACATGATTACTTTAATTTTTTTCTTTTCTGTGTCTTTAGAGGGCGACACAAGACCTCCAGTGTACCACCATGTGCCAGTGTGGGGCAGCTCAGATGGGGGCGAGTCCTACCTGACTCTGGCGTTAGAGGTGGCTCTGATGGGTATGGGCCAGCAGAGGATAATGCCAGAAGGACTATATGCTCAGGATAAGGTAACACTTCAGAGATGGCGGAACATGCTATAGATAAGACTTTTAGCTTGCTAACCAATGGTTGTGATGCTTTACTGAATGTATTTTATAGCTGCATACTGTATAACCGTATACTTTTAAAAGGCTGCATGAATTTGACGACAGTATTGCTATGATAGAAAATCACTATAATTTATTATATGTTGGAAGTAAATGCCATGTGAAAAGACAGAAAAGGTCACAGCATTTTTGTGTCTTGAAAAACAAGTAGAAAGTCACAGCACTTAAGTTCACACTGAATTAGAATAAATCCAAGGAACATTTCTTTGTGTAAATGGTAATCTGCTTTAGAGAGCTTAACGCGGCTGCCTCAGACCTTGCTTAATGTCTGTGGAATTAACAGCAATATTCATGTAGTAAGCAGGAATTGCAATTAAAACCAATCACATGTCTGAAAGAACCTTGTACAATATGCTGGGCTTGAATGAAATCAATTTCTGTCACGTAACAGAAGTTATGCACAGTTACATGAGTAAGACATATTAAAAGTACCCTGCTGGTCCTTAATACCTCTAACACAAAATCCTTACTTAAAAACTAATTAATACTATAAAGAACCACAATATTTTCCAATGTATAACTTATTTCATGTATATTTGAGCTTTTAGTGGCAGTCCTGATAGATACTAAAGATACTAATGCAACTTTTGGTGGTTGGTGTTTCTCTCAACCCCTGAGGGCAGTTATCTGGTTTTCCATCATTCTCACATAAGCTTAACATTGACTGCCAAGTGACAACGAGTCCTGTTTGTGTTGTCAACATTTTCCAGGTGTGTCGTAACGAAGAGCAGATTGTTGCAAAGCTGCAGGAACTGGAACTGGATGAACTCTTGGTTCAGACGCTTCGGAAACAGGCCATACAATTATTAGAAGGTACAGCAAAGCCATTTTATGGACTGGAAACGAGGTGTCTCTGAGACGATAGAGAAATTAAATATTCTTTTTCTTTTCAGCTGGTCCATTCAGTGGTCTTGGAGAGGTCATTCACAGGGAAAGTGTGCCCATGCACACCTTTGCTAAGTACCTCTTTTCAGCTCTGCTGCCACATGATGCAGATCTGGCTTATAAGGTGGCTCTACGTGCCATGAGGTCAGTTTCTATTCAACAACATGAGAACATCACTGGCTTTAAACACAAGAGGCCACTGTTTAAAAAAAATAACACTTGAAGCCTAAAACTGTTTAAAAATATATATTTATAAGAAATCCTAATATAAGATGTAGGAGATCAGCAAGGTGTTTTTGTACCAGCTGTGAATAAGTGTAATGATCGTTTTGGATTTAGCCAACGGCAAAAGTCTGTAATAAATTTTACTCCATATGTGTCCACAAGGCTCCCGGTGCTGGAGTCGTCAGCGAGTTCCGGAGATGTGGGCCACCCTCATCACGGCATCTCTATAGTTCCCAGCAGATACCCACGCTGGTTCACACTGGGACACCTGGAGTCACAGCAGTGTGAACTGGCCTCAACCATGCTCACTGCTGCTAAAGGTACCCCCAGCACACCCATGCAGCTCATCTGGGAAATGTTTTAGTCAGATTAAGATCCCGATTGTTTACTGGACGTGACGTTTAGTTGTCTTCCTCAAAGAAAAGTTTGAACGCTTGTTGCACACTTGTTACATCATCTGCAGCAAACCTTTCCACTGTTGGATTGAATAAATGTCCAGAATATGCACATTTGAGTGTCGTCAGTAGAGATTATTGCTGCCATCTCTTCTGGTGTTTCACCTCACATCATATATCATCTACGACTTGTGAAATTCTGCTTTCTTTAGAAAGTCTTCTTTTTATGTTTCACTGGATTCTGCATCAAAGTTTATTTGCCAAATGCACAACAAATCCACAGTCCCTTTATGCCAGTGTAACATTGCTTTCTTCTGTTTACACTTTAACCCTTTTAAGTCTACAAGCAAGAGAAAATGTCTGTTTTATTTCCTTTTAAAAATTAAAATAAATATCTTTTTTTCCCTAATGTCTCCATAACCGGTACTAATAAAGTAATATTAATGAAATGGCCATGATGTGAAACAGTAACAAGATAACAAACATACTCTTTTGCTATGACATACCTATACAGATCATTTTTATCACTTAAAATGTGCTTTAGCAAACAATAGAGGCAGGCAATTAAAGATTCATGTTTATTTTGTGAGTTACATCTAGAAAATCATGTTTCCCTTTCACACTTTGATCAGAAATGCTGAACAACGTCAATGGTTGTTTTTTATTTTCAAGACGAGCGTCTGTCCTGATGACGTCTTCCTTGGCTACCTGTATGTCTCCCTTTCGCAATGCTTTGTACTAGCTCCAAATTTTAGCCACAGCTAACTGCTAACAGTCAGCATCTTTTGAAACACTGAGTCAAATGACCTTAATGAGGAAGATTTACACTCCTTTCCATGATTTTAATTGACATCTTGTTTGTTGGGCTCATGTTTACTGTCAGTCAGGCAGGTGCACTGCAAGTATTTTCACTCTACACACTAGGCTGTTTGCATTTTTATACTCATGCAGGTATTTGTGCAGTTTACAATGTCATTTCATTTTCACTCTTTTTTGTTTGTTTGTTTGTTTATTTACTTATTGATGTGAGACCTAAAAACAACACATTTTTAGGTATGATTTGCAAAGCCTGAATGTTCAGTTAAAATGAGTTTTTAGAGTACAACAACTAAATGAGGATCCCCCCCCCCCCCCCAAACAAAAAAGGTGCTTTCATAGTTTTTTAACCAGAGGTTGTATATCATTTTAGATAAAAATGGACATTTTACATCAAAACTTCAGTGTGCTCTCCTTTTGTGTCATACAGGGGACATGTTGCGATTGCGGACAGTGCTGGAAGCAATCCAGAAAAACATCCATTCCTCTTCCTTAATCTTCAAACTGGCCCAGGATGCATTTAAGATAGCTACACCTGCGGATAGTCCACCTGATATAACCCTGCTTAATGTGGCACTAGAGTTGGGACTGCAGGTAAATGTGTGTGTGTGTGTATATGCATGAAGGGAAGGTTATGAGGGGTAAACAAGTCAACATGTTGTATCCAGTAGTTTTTACAGGCCTCCACAGATCAATGACAAATTAATAGAGAAAACAAAAAGCATTTTAAATCAGGGTTACATGTTCCACTGTAACAGAAAACCTTTCAGGTCCTAAAATATTCATCATAAAACTGTTTATAGCACTTTTATGAACATATCAGGTCGGTACCACTCCTACTACCTACCATCAAAACCTCTAATGCAGCTGTGAAATGTAAGCTGTCTAAGTCTGTTGTAACAAAGTAGGCAGGAAATCTAATATCTTCCTGTGTTTTACAGGTAATGAGGATGACTCTGTCCACTCTGAACTGGAGGAGGAGAGAAATGGTTCGCTGGCTGGTAACCTGTGCCACTGAAGTCGGTATGTGCTGCCCCTTACCCCTCCTTCCCCCAGTGAGGCTCAGTCAGTAAAACAGCATTCATGCTCTAATTAAAGCTTCTGTAGTGAGTTTTTGTTTTATCTGCTGTGATGCATTTTTGTTCAGCTTAAGGCAGCTGGTGTACAAGGTGAGTTTGATTTGCTGCAACTTACTGGCATTTTTCATTCATTCGCTTTTTATACCGCTTAATCCAATTCAGGGTCGCAAAGGTCTGGCCTATTGTAGCAGTTAGGCGAAAGGCAGTGTAAGCCCTGGATAGGTTGCCTTACCATCACAGGAAAACCATAAATCAAGTCAAATCAAATCAAACTTTATTTCTAGAGCACTTTTCATGCATCTGCAGCACAAAGTGCTTTACATAATAAACACAGTTTCAATAAAACGTTCACACAACAAGTTATTAAATCAAGAAAACACACACCTCGTAATAATATCCATCCCACAAATGTGCCCCACCACACATAAACACACTCACACATAGACATTTTCATCCTTAGTTACTGTCTTTTAAACAAAAATTAGATAAGAACATTAGGCTTGACACTACTGTGAGGAAACACCATCATGGGGGTCCATTCACACCAGGAGCCAAATAGGGCATCACCAAAGGCAGGCCGGGGCCCACGCCATAGCTATGAGGTACCCCCAGCCACCCATGGCAAGAATCCATGCCAACCAGGTAGAAAAAGCCCCCGGTGTTGAGGACCCCCATGAAGAAGACACTGGAGTTAAGAAGTATTAAAACGTTGAAATAACAAGAATTTCTATAAAAACAATAAGAACAGAAGGTAAAGACCCACTCTTTTAGCTAAACTTTTACCTGAATTTTTTTTGTATCTGCTCTTAATAAATTTTAATGCATTATTTTTTAATCTTAGTTATTTATTTAACAAAAATAAATAAATATATAAAATAAAATAAATGATCAAATCCTGTCTTTATTACATTTCTGTTCCAGCTCAGAGTCAAAAAGGACTCCCAGGTTTCTCACACACTGTGAGGGATGTAAATATTATTAAATTATTTCTCTCTTGTCTTCAGAAACAATGACTATAACTTCAGTTTTGTTCCGGTTGAGCTGTAAGAATTTCTCTGCCATCCGTGAATTTATTTCTGAAACGCAGTTATGTTATTTATTAACTGCCTCCAAGTCAAGAGACAAACAACATCTAGTGTAAACTATTGACCTAACATGTATGGCTTTGGGTGGTGGAAGATGCCTGAAAAGAACCCATGCACACACACATCCTATGCAAACTTTGCATAGAAAGGCCACTCCTCAGACTCATAGCCACCACACCAATGTGCAGCCACAGCTTACCAGCAGTTGCTGGAAAACTTTAGCATGCTACAGAGTTTTATTTTGTTTCAACTTGCTGAAATACCTACAGAATGGGGTTAAAACAAATAAGGATTCTGTTTCCTACCTTCATGTCTGTACAAAACAGGATTAAACATCTTGCTAGATCAATCAAAGCTCATAGCTTTGCCAGGGGCATCTCGCTGAGATAGGAAGCAAACTGGAGCTTGTCTGCAGTAATGGACAGAAAGATATTGAGCATCCACCATGATTATGATGTCTATCAAGCTAAAGATTCATGATGTTAAAAAATGTCTGTTAAATTTCTCTGTTATCAGTAATATTTACAGGCCATAGTTTGAGAGTCTGACCACAATAAGGAATTAAATTCTTTTTGTTTTTTCTGGCAGGTCTGCGGGCATTAGTCAGCATCCTGCAGAGCTGGTACACTCTCTTCACACCGACTGAGGCCACAAGCATTGTGGCAGCTACAGTCATGTCCCACAACACCATCCTGCGCCTCACCCTCGACTACCCCCAGCGAGAGGAGCTGGCCAGCTGTGCAAGAACTCTGGCTCTTCAGTGCGCCATGAAGGACCCACAGAACTGCGCCCTGTCAGCCCTGACGCTCTGTGAGAAGGACCACATCGCCTTTGAGACTGCCTACCAAATTGTGATTGACGCAGCCTCAACGGGTATGACCTACTCACAGTTGTTCACTATCGCGAGGTATATGGAACACAGGGGATACCCTCTGCGGTCGTTCAAGTTGGCGTCCCTTGCCATGACACACCTTAACCTGGCCTACAACCAGGACACACACCCTGCTATTAACGACGTGCTCTGGGCCTGTGCACTCAGCCACTCCCTGGGTAAAAATGAGCTTGCAGCCATTATTCCTTTAGTGGTAAAAAGCGTTCACTGTGCCACGGTGCTGTCCGACATTTTGCGGCGGTGCACGATGACGGCACCGGGCCTCGCTGGCATTCCCGGGAGAAGGAACTCTGGGAAGCTGATGTCAACAGACAAAGCCCCGCTGCGTCAGCTTCTGGATGCCACGATATCTGCTTACATCAACACCACGCACTCTCGACTCACACACATAAGTCCACGGCACTATGGAGAGTTCATCGAGTTCCTAAGCAAAGCACGGGAAACTTTCCTGTTGGCGCAGGACGGCCACATCCAGTTCGCCCAGTTCATAGACAACCTGAAACAAATCTATAAGGGCAAGAAGAAACTGATGATGTTGGTTAGGGAGCGTTTCGGCTGACCTTACCTTCCCTCATCTCGGGAAGTAGTTAAACCTTTTTGTTTCTATTTAATGCTTTTTGAATTCTTTGTATGTTTTTACTTCTTCTGTTGAGCCATTTGTTGACCAAGTCTTAACATTTTGTTCAGTTTTGTTTCTTGAATGTGAACTAAGAAGTGTTCGCAGTACATTGCTCTTCTTCACTGTCACTGCAAATGGGGGGGCATGACTTGAAATCTCCGAAAGCAACAAGAAAAACAAAGCATCCTACCCTTCCCACTAACGGTAAATCAAGTAAGATAAATCAAAAGAATGTGATGACAAAAGCAAAAGAAATGTTTGTTTTGCGGCGGTGTATGCCGAAATGAAAACCAAATGATCTTAATGGATGGGATATGTACTTTAAAGCCAGAAGATGCTTTCAGCTGTGGTAAAGAAGAAGCTGAGGAAATGTCAACTAATAACATAGAGGTGGAAAACACATGCAGTGTTACTGTCATACCTCGACTGTGTATCTTGTCAGCTTTAACTTGTTTTTTAGGAATGGCCTCTTGTTTTATTCAGGGCTTTGTAGAGGAGAGAGGACATAAAACAGGGTGTGTGTGGTCTCTCTGTAGAACAAGTCAGTAGCTATGTATCTTAAAAACCTTTACATTCGGTTTTGTCTTAAGAGGACAACCCATAAATCTTTAAGGAGTGCATGTTGCAAAAGCCAGAGAGACATTATTTAGGCTGCTTTGGCAAATAGATGAGGCTCCACGTGCACATCAATATAATTGTGTGAACACATCATCTCTTACATCCTCCTGTATGCATATTATTAACAGAAATTGTGTATTTGATAGTAGAATAATCTTGTTCTCATGTCTCAAAATACCACTATACGACTAGTATAATTGTGGCCAAAACTTAATGTGTGAAATTTCAGCTTCATTTACTAGAACAATATTTAGTCAAAGGGCACTAAAATACAAGAATATGCTTGAATTGTGTTGCTTCCTGTTCTGAAGCTTCAGAAGAAATTTAGATATTGTTGTTTTTAGCAACTGTTGTTTGTTCTGCTGGTCACTTCAGGCCCTTTTACATCACAAGAACATTTAGCAGATTTTTTTCCAATGAAAACATAAAGCTACAGTACTCAAAGTAAAAGCTTTCAATGTCAGACATGTCTAATTTTAATGAGGCTTAGCCAGCATAAGTGTCAAAATAGAAAATCTGTTATGTTGTCAGAGAATTCAGAAGATTTATCTAGCTTAAAAAAGCATATTAAAAAATTTAGTGTGCTTTTTTTTTAGTAAAATTAGGCATTTAACACTGTTGTAACATAGATAATCTGTATTTTTATATTAATAATCACAGGAAATAAGGCAACAAGTTGTTAAATGAAACCCTTTAGCGTGTTAGCGGACCAAACTAAACAGCCTGTGAGCTCATAAAACATTTAGAGTCTGTTATGTTACAGTGAATAGAAGACAAATATTTAACCCGGTGAGCATGTATAAAAGAATAAATAACAGAAATTAAAGAATAAATATAAGTAAAGTAATTAGAGTAAATTAGCATCTTTTTTAGCTAAGCTAACAAATGTAAGCTAGAAAAAATGTTAAAAATCTTCAATCAAATCTACTTTTCTACCACATGTAGCAAGAACAAAATGGAAATCAACAGCGTGCTGAATAATTCTTACTTAAAGACAAAAGCATAACATCAAGTTTGTAAGAATTTTAGTTGTTTTAGCTGCTTTACTCACACATTTTTGAGGAGTTAATAAGATTAAAATTAGGATTATGCAAACATAAAAACTTGACATACATTTGCAAAATGAACCCAGGCATAATGGGTTTAAAAAAAATCTAAATTTTTATAATCGTATGCTAAATGAATGTGTTCACTCTTTTACATATGCAAATTAGCATAATTTGTTGGTTAAATGTTGGACTTTTAAATTATTTTGCTTGACCTAACCAGCCAAAAAGTTAATTGTTATTAGTTTAGTAGTGTTCTAGACATGAGGAAGACATGTAAAAAGTTAACCTCACTATATGCATGCTGTCATTACCCTGATTCTCATGACAGCTCAGTGAATAACATCCCTAAGTTTTTGTTTCTTGGTCTTCTGATGGAAAAGGGTGTGAAGTTACCTGTAGATGATTCTGGTTATCATCAATGGACAATGAGGGGCTTTGTCTTTCTGGAAGGGTTGCATATACACAGTGCACATACAACAAATACTGTATATTTTATGACTTGATGACTTCACTCTAAGTATTTGAAACCACATACTTTGGTCATTTTCTCTTTTCTGGGGACATCTATGTTCCCTTCTCTTACCCAGTGGCAAAGTGTCAATGTTAATGGCAGTATAAAAAGTACAAGAGCTTGAATCTTTTTTGATCGGACTAATTGTCATTGTACAAGCACTTCACACAGATACCTCTTCAGTACGTTCCTGCCTGCTTCAGCATTTATTTATTCATTTTTTTCTTAACTTAGTATGACTGAGTAGGAATGGCAGAACCGGCTCTATGTTAAAAGAAGAGGTGAAAATCAGAAGGATTTTTTAAGCAGAGGAACATTGTCTTATCTGCTTTTTACATTCCACGAGAGCTACCTTTACTCATTACCTGGGTAGTCAGTCATGACTCTGGGCCTTTTTATTTTTTATCTGAAGAAATTCAGATAAATGAATGGAAAAAGGAAAACTGAGCAAAAGAGAGAAAAGAGGCTAAACTCAGTTCTCAGGGACATCACTTAAAGAAACAAAACAAAAAATAGTAGCATTAAGCATTTAAAATATTGTAAATATTAAAGTGTCAATTCAGAAAATTGTAAAATTATAATTATTTATGATAAGTATGTTATGTGTTTGGGTTTTTCTTTGTGTTCTGGCGGGGTGTACTTGAATTGTTTTGGACGGGGTGATTTGACAGCATTTTTTTGTAAGAGCAAAGACTTCAAGGCATTTCTCAGGTGCTCCTGTACATTTCTTTTAATCACTTTTTTTTTGTTGCTAAATTCTCTTCTTTTCTAACTTTCATCATTTTTTTATTTGCAAAAAGAAAAGATGTTTTTCCAAAAGGAAGCATGTATTATTCAGAGTGGAAGAAAATGAGGGAGCCAGTCATTTATAAACCGATTTGTACTAAACCTGACTATGCAGAACCAATTGATGGTCTTGTCACGTCTGTGAAACGTTGAAGGCGTGAACACCGAGGCACAGTGGGCTGAACCACTAATAAAACGAGGAAGATGAGGCAGACAAGGACGAATTCCAACATGCTTGCATTTGGACAACGCGCAGTCACCAGGCTGCATCTGCTGCAACTTCTAAGGAGACGATAAAACAATGGTGGAAAATGCCTTTCTGACCGATCAATGTACAAAGTTTATTTTACTTTATTCTGTGTCGCTGTTTATTTTTTGTTTATTCTTTTAAATCACAACTCAAGCCTTTAGTGTCTTCTCGAAGGTGTTGTGATGTGCAGTCACACCGCATTAAGATGGAGTAAATGTGTGAACTAAAGAGAGGGCCTGTTCATTCCTTCTAACTTTTTAAGATTGCTTTCTCACCTCAGAGTTAGAGTTTTGTGCTCCATTTCGTAGATTTCCTTCCCTGTCTGACGTTGCGTATTGGCTGGGTTCCTTTCACACAGGGACAGTTGTGTTTATGAAGCAACGCATCATCGTACGTGTTGGTGTGGCGGCTTCTTCTGTGACTACGTGCACTGCAGCATAACACATCATCCACATAATGATGATGTGCAGAAAAGCTGCAAGGTTTCTACATCATACGGATAGAAAGGAGTGAAGTGATTGTGAACTAAAAGTATCATTTTACTCAGAAACTACAGTCAACTTGCTTTTAAGCATCATAAGTAAGAATCTCTTCTCTCTATGTTAAGTGAATGGACTAATTCCTGAGGTGTTCTTAGTTTCCCCTTTCTCTCTTTTGTTTGTAGGAAAGTACTATTTGCTGATAGAGACGTAGTTTACCTACTGTTTACCTGTTTGTTTTTGTTTTTGGATTTTTTTCTTAACTTAAGGGAAAATGGAAAGTGTTTGTTGCCTCTTTGTGCTACTGATTATGAAAAGGTATTTCCAGTATTTGTTGCCACAGAAGTATCATAGCTTATCATCAACACTTTTTTTGTAATTTTTTTGTGCAACTTCTTGAGCTACTGTCTATAAAGCAAGAATTTATTACTATTTATGTAACGCTACTACCATTTTATATTGATTTGTGTTGGAATCTCAGTGCTTTTCTATGAATAAAGTGTGAAACACATTACATTGGTTGTCTGTTAACTGTATGCTTATTGAAGGTAAGTGGTATTATAACTGTAAAGTGCAGATAAATTAGAAGCATGCCTCAACTATTTCTGAAAACAGTGTAGGTCCTCTTCCTCTTAACCTAGCACTGTTAGAAAGGGCCTTTTAGATTTATAACTAAAGAAAGAGTGGAGCAGTAAGAATTTAGTTATTTGCAATCTGCAACCTTTTCACTAGACGTTACTAAATTCTTGAAATTGCCTCGTTAAATACAGCAGCAAGAGTGATTATAATAAGATATATTCTACAATAGTAAAGTGAGTGAAATTAGAACTGATCTCAGACTTCCTGTAATCTTCATTAAGAAATTAGCTGTTTTTTTACTGTACTGTGTCATTGATCTTTGCTGTATATGTATTACAACCTGTTCAGGATGTTTCTCGCCTGCTAATTGCTAACTGCTGGACTCTGAACTGGACGAAGTGGTATAGAAATGAATGGAATGATGGATGGATGCAGTGATCAGTACAGTGCAAATATTTCAATCATCAAACCACACTGTGCTCAGAAATTTCAGACACATGCTGTTTCCTGTAGTTAATGCAGGAGACAACAAATGAGCTTTAAAAAATTATATTAGAATTGTTTTTGTTATAATAACTAAAACTAGCAATAATAATAAAATTATAATAATAAAAATGAATTAAAACTCGTGTAAATTTGTCGGATGAGTTTTTCTCCCTTTAAAACACAGAAAATATTCAGAAACTGCAAATATTTTGCAGCCTTGTTGGGACATGTAGACTATCCACAAAACTTCCTGACCTCCAGCTATCTGGACAGTATAGCACGGCATTCATCTGTGAATAAAGTAGTTTAAAAAATAGTGTTTGCATAAGGCGGCTGCAGAAATAGCAGGTGGATTTATTCCAGGCTTCGGACTCTTTGACCAGACACAGATGCAGTTGCCTCTGGGTGTCACAACTGCTGTATGAATGTGTGATAGTGTGTCAGAATGTGTGAGCGACATGTAGAGTAAAAGTGCTTTGAGTGGTTAACATGTGACTAGAAAAGTGCTGTAGAAGTACATTCTATTTAACATTTACATGTTTCTACGTTCACTGCAAACATTTCTCTGTCTGCACATTGGTTAAGGGTGGTTGACATACGGCTCTCTGCACAACTCTCAGCCTCTGGAGCATCCCACATGGAGACTATCAGCAGCTTCAAATACCTGCTTGTTGCTCATCGGTGGCTCTTCTAATGCAGTGCATTTCCCGTTAGAGACACCTTCACCTGAACAAACCCGTTTTTTCTGTCTTGCACTGTTTCAGGCTTTGCAGAAAAATCCTCCTTTCTCCCATTACTGCATGGAAACAGCAACTTGCTTATTAATGTGGAACAACCTCATAAAGTGATTTCCCCTAAACTGAAAAATCAAATCTTATCAGTGGTCTAAACAGGCAGATGAAACAAAACATGCTGAATCTTCCTGAAACTAAAACCCACAATGAACTGAAATCCTACACTCAGAATAATCTGGAACAGGGTGCGGAGAAGCAGAAGGAAAAAGGCCATTTCAGCAATAAAAGGGGAAGAACTTGCTTAATGTTTCACTCAAGAATGTAAAAACATCATGCACATTTACTAGTATGTTACATTTCACCAATAAAAGGAAACGGACAAAATAAAATGCTCTAACTTGAGCACAGGCTTGATGACAGAATATCTCAGAGATGGAGATTAAATTTAAATGCACTTGGGTTATTTGAAATCACATGGCATCTGTTACAGACTGATACAGCAGGCCAGCTTTTCCCCGCAGTTGTAGCTGCTTTGCTCGTGTGTGTCCAGTCCTTGCAATTTCATCCAAGCCACCAATCTGAATTAGTGATAAATGAAGCACGTGGAGGCTGATATAGCTCCATCAATCTTTCACTCATTTATCTCTAATCAGAATATTTTTCCTCTATTCCTCCTTCACTGCTTCATTCTCATTCATTAAGGATTTCTGCAGAGCCATATAACCAGACAATCAGGCGATCAAGAAGTGCTAAGTGTGCTTGTGACTGTGTGTGTGTGTGTGCGAGTCTAAATCTAGATTGATTGGCTAATGATAAACGAGCAGTTTTATATTAATTATCCAGACAGATAGATGGAGGAGTGATTGCTCTATGGTCAATCTATTTCTCCCCCAATCTGTCTCCCTTTCCCTCATACCCACTCAAACGCGACAAAAAACATGGAAGATACGCACACCTGCAAAAACGCATCATTCAGTTAGAGACTTGAGGGTTTTTCACCAGTTACTTATGCTTATCACTTCCCCATGCATTCATCCTTTTTGGGTGACTGAGTCTGCTTCCTCTCCTAAACACAGCACACTGACTGTGACAATCCCCACAGCAGATATGCTTTAGTTTCATTTTACAAGCAGAGTAAAAGCTTCATACTTTTTTTTGTTGCAGTTTTAGACTTTACTGATCTTTAAAAATAGTGTAAGGTTTATTTATTTATTTACTTGCCAAAGCTGCACAAGAGGAACATGTACCATAGATCAGGGCCAGGGTATGTTTTAATTTCAGTGGCCTTCATTCTCCCATATGCACTTGTATCAAACGGCTTAATTCCCTCCACCGCATCTCATTCAGCTCCGCTGTAACAAGCTATTTGATTCAGGTAAGATGGAGAAGCATCTAAAAGCTTAAGGAACAGATGTGGATACATAAAGTATATTCTGTAACAGAAAATGGTCAGTTGATCCTGTCTTTAAAAGAAAATGTTATATGCATAACAAGATATGTGACATCAAAATAAAGCAATAAAATAATTTGCTTGGTTTTCTAACAACTGAATGAGGAACATAAATAATGATCAGCACTTTCCTAAAAACCCCCACATCAGCATAAATTCTTGATCACTTCTGCTTTGTGGCTTTTGCAGTTATTTTTAACATATTTGTAAGAATTTCTTCGATAATTTGCTTTCAACAAACTACAGCCCAACAGAAGGATTACTATTATCTATTATTACTATTATTATTAAATATACTTTACACTGATATATCTTCAGCATCTTCCTGCCCGTTTCACCATTTATTCTTTGTTTTTTTTAACTTACACTGAGCAGGAAGAGCAGATATTCATGGGCAGAAAGGATTATATTTTAAAGAACAATATATTTAAAGCTTGAAGAAGCTTTAAGTCTTAAAACTAAACAAAAAAAATTTCAAAGTAAAAGCTCCTGATATGATTCTTGGGATTTACGGGAATCTTTGAACCAGCTATAGCACTGAATCTTGAGATTGATATGAAGGTTTATATAACATGTTTTTGTTAATCTGTGACATTTAGCTGTTATAGTTATATTTCCAAACACTAATCCTATTTTGAAGCTAAAAACTTCTGATTGGACAACTTTGAGAACAAAACTAAATGTCAGTGCTGTTCCTGCTAACTGACAAGTACGGTGAGGTGCTTTAGCTTAGCAGAAAAGATCCACAACATATGACATCTTTAATCATAAGAAAATAATATTCTGTTCTGAAGTTACTGAAGTGATAAACAGCATTTATCTTGTAATGTTGCACAAACTAACCTGAAAGTAACTGTAATATCATGTGCTGGATGTTACACAGTTGTGTGTATGCAGCCGCTCTGAGATCACTGATGTTATGTATGTGGATATACCCATGTTAACATGGTTTGCACTCAAAAGAACAGCAGGGTTTGGGGATCAATGTTGTGTTAGGACATTCAGAAGCATGAAGGGTGGAGATATAATCTTAAGATGTTACCATGAGGTGTGGTGTTGGCTTACCACACAAATCTTATCTGGTGACTTCAATTCTATCCACCGTCTGTATACAGTCAGGGGTAAAATGAATGCAATGCCATCTTTTTAACAATGTTAACTATTTACTAGCATGCAGGTGGCTGGTGAGGTTCATAGCAACAGGAGGGCATACTGGAATTGGAGGGTCAGAGGGATTCTCACAGCTGTCAGCATCTGTATCTGAATCTCAAGGTCTTCCGGCTGAAACCAGAGTTTCACTCCCTTCCTCCGTCTCCCTCCACACAACCACCATGGTAATAATGCCTATCAGTCTTTGTCACAGTGGACTGTGTGTGTTCGTTCATGCATGTGGTCATTGAAAGATATGCTGTGTGTGTGTGTGTGTGTGTGTGTGTAAGTGTGTGTGTTTGGAGGGGGGTAGTCACTGATAAAGCGCTGATAGTGTCCATCCATGACAGATGATGTACAGCTTGCTGTCTCTCCAGGCAGATTGGATTTTCAGGCCTGCTGATTTGCTGAGAGATGGAGTCTGGACCTCCTTCAAAGACACCCACTCACACACACACACACACACACACACACACACA
>JBAMHV010000008.1:6870165-6881445 GCA_037177535.1 Pseudomugil gertrudae
TAAAAATAACTAAAGCGTGAGAGGCTTTTATCCAAAACAACTTATATATGGAAAGTGACCGATTAACCTAATAAGCATGTCCTGTGGGTGGGTGGAAGCCAGAGAGAAGCCACATACATGGGAAGAACATGCAAACTCCACACAGAAAGGCTACTGCTCAAGCCACCCCCAGCGAGGCTCGAACCAGCAAGTTCTACAGTGCTAACTACTACCCCACCATGTTGCTAACATGTTGACAGCAGTTAGACAGCAGCGCTAAAGATGAGTGTGACATGACAGAACTATTCCATTTCTTGCAACTCTAAGACAAGGCATATGGTTTATAATTATCTGGATTTGCATGCATTTGGAAATGTTAGCAGTGTTTTATAACCCTAAAATCATGAAAACAGATGTGAGTATTTGTACAACCCAGAATCAGCATTCATGCAGCTGGAGGTCTATTGTACAGCAGTGAGACTGTTGTTTTTTGAGAGTTATTCCCTATATATCTTATGACTTTGTATGACAGTTTGTCCTATTTGTCCTATAAGAAAGTGTGTTAAGTATATTTACATTCAGGAGTAGGCTTTGTATCCATCATGTAGGAATGTTGCAAATACGCAACTATAACTAATTAAAGAAAAGCAGTGTGTTTAGTGCAACATTTACAAAACACTTCAGATTATTATAAACCTATTCAGCTAGAATACATCTACAATATCAGTGGTGCTCAGTACAAATACACCATGCTGCAGCAGTCTGACCCGCATCATAACACCATTAAGCTTCCCATGAAACAGCTGGAAATTTCTTTGCCTCAGCAAAACTATTTCTTGTTAAAGTAGAAGCCACAGAGGGAAGGGAGGTGCACACCCTCCCACAAAGCCCACAGTGCACTGATGGAAACCTACATGTATGCATCATCTCTGCTGATGGTGTTCTCAGAGTCACAAGAGATAAGAGTTAGGAAAAAAGTTAGTACTTAAATAGAAAATGAGTGTGTGCTCAGATTGGACAGATGAGTCACTTTTATAAAATGCACAGTCAGTTTACTATACTATACTATACTATACTATACTATACTATACTATACTATACTATACTATACTATACACCACTATAGTCATTTTATCCAAAGCGACTTACATGTTATTTTAAACCATTTTAACAATAGCTATTATAACCTAGCATGTCTTCTTTAACATTATCTGGGTCATCTCTTTAATTACTTAATTTCTTTATGTTAATTCTTTTTTTATTTGACACATTTAAATAAAATCAAATGGATACTTTGGTATCCTGAGTTTGTTTAGATTGTGCATCAACTCAAGAGGCAAAGTAAGACTTTTAGGAAGTCAGAGTCTATGACAACAAGCTTATATGTTTCATTCTTGTGGCAGTAAAACAGCATCCATCCAGCCATCTTTTAATATAAAACTTCTTCCAATCAGGTAGGTTAACAAGTCAGGAAATAAATGTAACTGAAAAAACGGCTTGAAACTGAGCTAAAGGATGAGGAGCCCTGCGTGTGGCCACAGAAACATCCTCCATCAGCAATGAGCTGTGGGGAATATGTGAGGGGGGGAAAGGAAGCAATTACAGACCATAATGTGAAATTTAAATGCAAACGCGGGCATATCAAGGCTTATATTAAACATTTTCTTCAGAACTTTCTGAAACTGGACAAATTTTAGATGCTGAACTGAGCCTGACTTTATGATCAATCCTATAAGTTTCACTTTAACAAAAAGGGTTTACACCAAACTGAAGTTACACCAAAATCCCGCTTTCCCCACAAAACAATGTTTTATCTGTCAGTGTCTGAATTCATTCACATGTCACGCGCAGCAGTCCTCACCTCTCTGAAGGAAACGTTTAATCCAGTTTGTAGAAATCTTGACGTGTGTAGACCTGCGCGCGACACAGAGACGCATCTGAAGTGGGTCACTGTCTGCATGGACGTCTGTCAGCATGAGGAACTGCTGGGGGATTTTTTCTCTTACCTGAACTTCCTGGTACAATTGTCTAATCTTTATTTGCATAATCAGCAACACACACACACACACACCCCGCACACACACACCACACACACTGGGGCAAAATAGACAAATTGTCTATCGTAAATTTAGAGTTTATGTTTTTTAAAGCTCTATAATCTAACGAGCTGTGCTATCATTGATCAACATTGCAGTGATTTCTCAAACTTTTACATTTTATTTAAAGCATTGCGTTAAAAAAATCACATACTTTTAAACACACACACACACTTAAACTTCTAAACATTGTTTAATACAGTTATATTCATTCTCCCACAGTGCCTCCTGGTGGACAAAAGGTGAAAGTGCAGCAACACAGGAGGCTTCCCCGTTTTCTTCCAGTTTTATTTCACTTTATTCTACACCAGGAGTATTTTTTTTTAAAAAAAAAGTGTTTACAGACAGTCTGACCATCAGCTACACATTCAGCAGAACATGCACCTGCTGTACTTCTACATGCTGGATAATGAACATCTGGGTTTACACACAGTCTTCTTGACACTGGAGTGGCTCATGACACGTCAGTTTACATCTCAAACACCTGATTGATTAAAGGTTACAAAATGAGAGTTACATTTGCTCCTCATATGAACGTGAATGAGTCAGAGTTAAGATGCAGCGGAGGGGTCGAAACGGTGGCAGGAACAAAAAACAGAGTCACAAAGTTCATGTGTGATCATCTGTACAAAGTGGCAGGAATGTAGTTCAGTCTCAGTAACAAGAGTTACCCATTTTTACACAGAACAAAGTAGCATTTATGTGACTGGAAGCTCCATTAAGTATTGCATATCTACATCTAGAAATAGTTTAACACTTTAAGTAATGCACTTTCTGATGTCACTCCCGAGAGCTAGAAGAAAAGTTCAATAACACTCGCATACATGCACAGTCTCGTGGAAAAACAAGTGCACATTATTTCAGCTGTGCCCAAGTTTGGTCCTGAAGCTCTGCTATCCTGCAACTTATACACGCAACACACCTGATAAAATACCTGGCTTTCTACCAGACATACCAACAGAATGACGTGAATGGAGGAATTTAGCCATTTCATTTAGATACGATGAAGAAGGGATGCATCTAAAAGTTGCTGGATGGTAGAGCCCAAGGACCAGACTTTGACACCCCTACCTTATTTAAATCCAAGATTTTACACATCGGGCCCAAAAGAATATCTGGTCATGACAAGCTGTTAAAATGAGGTCAGTGTTACTTCAAATAGCAAATAATGACATTACACCTTGCTATTCACAAGAACTGAGTCAAAAAGGCAGAAACAGTGTGTGAAAAACCCATGATTATGTAGCTGGTAGAACGGCCATCAGCAGCAATATCTTTCAGTAATCCTGTATGTTGTCAGTCTCATCTCATTGTGGTGGATTTATTTAAATGATGCTTTAGTTTGATTTCTGGCCTTGTAATGTTCATTTAGAACATTTCCACAGTATATTAGTCACCATAGAGGATTTTATAGTTGACATGTCTGCCAGATTCTGGGCCTTCCACCCTTTAGTTCTACATTTAGTATGAATGTATATTTGCTAAAGTGGCTTTTATCAGTTATGGGCCTGTGAATCATGGCTGAACATCCCTTTTGCCTCGCCTTTGCTCAAGTCACTGTTCCTTAAGTTTTATTTTAGATGTAGCTTTAAAAGCCAGAGTTGTGTTTGCATTTCCTACTAAAACAAAAGAAGCCATTGTCCTGCAAACCCTTCCAAACAGCCCGTCCCTGTTTAGTCATAAAGGTTAATGTGCAAACTAAGGCCCGTGGAGCCTTTTTGAATTCTATAGCCCATTTTCTCAAGTGTTTATCAGTAAGCAGTCTGAATTTAAGGTGAACTTTCTGGGTCATGCACACCTGAAAAGAGTGGTAACCCTCCTAAATGTTTTCCCACAGTGAGTTCCCATAAAGCTAAACCACCACAGGCCCTTTCCCTCTGAATTCCTTTGGAAGCAGCAAGGTCACGTAGTTTTGACACATTGTTTCCGCAATTTGGCTTAATCTTGTCCAAAAGTTTTTCTTTTAAAAAAAAAAATCACACAGTGTAATATGTAACTCATTGATCATTTTAGGTTATATTAAACTAAGTAAAGAACCAGGAAATAACGCTGCAGCCAGAACCATGGGAGTGATAGAGGTTGAGATTTTTCTTTCTTGCCTGTTCACTAAATAAATAGCGTGAGGCAGTAGCTGATAAAGCCACCTGGTTATCTACGCCCCATCATAAATCAGAATCAGATCTGTAAAACAATAAAACTGTAACACTTCTCCCTCACGAGGAAACTCGTAGAGAAAAACAAAAGGAGGAAGAGCACATCCGTCACTTCTGAGTCTGACTAAGCAGAAAATAAAGTCAGTTGCAAATCAAAGGTCAGAAGTAAAAATATGTCACTTTTATTGACCTAATGATCCAGTATGAGGAAGTGCTTATACTCACCATACTGCTACCATTTAGAATACCCAGGAATGCAACATTTACACTGATTACAGACCAGCCAAAAGAATGACAGCAAAGTTCAGTAAGCGAATGCAGAGAAGATGCAGAGACGACACACTGACAAACAAACTGGGGGAGTAGAGATAACCTCACTCTTCATTCAAGGATCATTGTCATCTAATTTTACTGGCTGAGCATGAGCTGCTCGGATTTTCATGGAGACATCACTCCCCAGAGCTTACCCTTACCATCTACAGACAGTTCAGGCAGATAGGGGTGAATTTAGGGATGGCAGTGAAGAAGAGGGCACTGTCCTACAGTAAGGTCCTGACATTGTGACAAGTTAGACTTGGAAATAGTTTTGATTTAGTAATTACTGAGTCAAAATGAAGTGAAAGCTGGTGCATACCTCCATTGGCTCCAGCAACCCCTATCTGACACCTTCACTCAGTTAAAGAGACCAAACTACCCTGGTACCTCATTCAAGGTAAATATTTAGACTGCAAGTCAAAAGTTTGGACACACTTTCCTGTTGGATCTAATAGAAAACTATGTCTGTACCTTTGACTGATAGTGTATACTGTACAATTACAGCATTTCCACAGGTTTGAGCAGCCCATACTACTTTATTAGGTGTAGCTTTTGCAGACTCCCCACTGGTTGAATGTTATTACTAAGACCGTCATGTTCAGGTTTGCAGTTTTAAACTACGTCATGAAAGATAGAAAACTTGCTGTCATTTGGCAGAAGCAGTCTGATCAACACGCCTGCACAGCATTGGCTTCAGCTGTTTGATATGTTTTATGATCCGATATCACAATACAGTGCAAAATGTTAAAGGCTTACTGTGTAGCAAGATTATTATTGTACATTCCTATGGCAATTATATACATTTTTACTCAAATTCCGATCAATACGATGCCTCACAGCACCACAGGTTAGCTGCAAGTGAAGTAATAGAGTGGGTATATAATACTCCTAAACGTGTTTGATGTGTCATGATGCCACACTGTGAAGCATTAATGGTTTCTGTAAAGCACTTTGTATTGTTTTGGCCATGAAATGTGTTGCACTAATAAACTTGCCTTGCTTCTGTAAAGGCTTCTCTCCTGGATTTAAGGCCTAATCAGTTAAATCTTCTCTCGTACAGCTAGATGTGCTGTAAATTTAGAGTAAACAATCATTCCACCATGCTCAAAGCTGATGTGATTACAATGAAGTGGAGCGGTATAATATCTGCAGGTTGTCTGATCCTTTGCACACTGAGCACTCTAAGAAACAACATACCAGAAGTTAAAAATCTTAACAGGTGATGTGATCATGTTATTTGCCTTTTATGGTGGTGTGAACCCATCCAGTTAAAACCTTTGACCTTTAGTTCATGAAGTGGCGCTATATAAATAAAGTTGAATTGAATTGAATTAGTTTAATATGTTGTAAAAGACAAAAGTGATCAAAGGTTACAAGACAGAACTGCTGTAAATGTCTAAAACAGGGTTGGGGAACCTTGGTCCTCATCCTGAAAGTTTCCGAAGCCTCCCTGTGCCAACACACCAGGTTCAGATGAATGAATCGCTGTGCAGATCTTGGATCCATGTGATTAGAATCAGGTGTGCTGGACCAGGGGTGCATGGAAACCCTGCAGGGTTTCTTTCTGCAACATCTGCTGTGCACAAAAAACCAGCTAGTTTAGAGGACTTTACCTTCTAATAAACGTTGCAAGTTTCCAAATATTTGTAGTTGCTGCTTCGATCCTCCTTGTTTTCCATTTCCTCTGTTGATTTTCCTCCAAACAGAATCACAGTGCAGACATACATAGAAACACAATCCAGGTCTTCATCAGTCATTTTTTGTACCTATTGAGTAAGACGGACAACTTTCTTAATTTGGCTCCAGTACTTGCATATTCTCATGTGCCCGTGATGACTGTATGGATTTTGTCGTCAAAAGGCATATCCCATGTAGCCTGATGCTTGCAGGCTGTGCACAAGAAGAAAAACTGAACTAATCAAACTCAAACTATTGCATTTCCTATGTGCATTTTAAGATGTGACATTTAGCTGCTGTGCACGCTGGTGTACCCACATCTATTCAATCCCTATTTTTATTTCTTCATTTTTCAAACAGAAGAAGTGAAATGTGACCTTTTCATGTGAGCACAGGATATTGTTGCACATGGACAAAACAGAGAACAAGCAAAGTGAGCTCCAGATACAAATAAAGACATTTCTTTGCATCTAACTTTCAACATCAATTGGAGTAAATGTATTTACAAACCTGACACACTAGTTCTATACAGTAGTGATTATAATGGCAATGAGAAAAAAATAAACATGAAGAATCCTACACAGTCTTTACATTTTCAACCACTAACAACTGAAATGTCACATTGCCACCTTGCTACAGTGTGAAAATCTGCAGCTTGCAACAGTATAAAAGAACAGTAATCACACTTCAGTATATGAAGCTTACTAAGAGTCTTTTCCTTCCTCCAGATCCATCGGCAGCATTGTCAGTTTAAAAAGGAAGCACAGGCCATTAACTGGCAATACACTATCAACAACACTACCTCTACAAACATGCTCCTGTGACCCATCATTAGCTCGTCTCAGTGGTCTTCGCTAATCGCTTGTGCTACAAAACTCACATTGGGAACCCGTCTATCCTCACTCTCCCAGTAAGTGAATTGGAAAAAAAAGATAAATCCACCTTGAAAAGAGCTTAAAAAACCTCTCATTCCTATTGTCCAAATCTGAAAAGCACCCTGTGAATTCTAGTTCACAGCAGAGCCAAAAAGAGCATTGAGTGATCACAACGCAGCACCTACAGTGATTTCTGTTTGTTTGGGTGGGGGGGCTCATTGCTCCATTTAAAAGCCATTTCAGCAGTGATAGTACTACCCTCCAGCTACCAACCCGCACTGCAACAACAGATTCATCATGATGACGTCTGCAGCTCTCTGTTTGCTGGCAGCAGTGTGTGGTCGCTTAGCTGTTCCTTTGCTCTGCCTCCCTCTGGGATGAGGTGGAGGAGATCTGGCTGTCCTCAATGTCATCCCCATCTGCAGAGAAAAGCAGCAAAAGTAGCGCAATTTTCCTAACTGCTATGATTCATGTTGCACATCTATTCTGTAACCTTTTACACTCTCTGATTCTGCAGCAGCGTGAGGCTTTTCTTTATTTTTTTTTGGGGGGGGGGGCAGACACGTTTCACAGGTGCAGTCAATTCACTGTCTTAATTGGTTGCACCTGTGAACCAAAAGACATGCCTGGAGCTCACACTGTCCCTTCTGCTGCTTCCGTTTGTCCTGGCGTCTTTGTTTTCCTAACCTTCATGATGCTCATCAGGTAAAGACACTGAACAGTCACTATAATTATAAGAACATTGTTTTTTTTTTTACCTGATTCAGCTGAATTGCTCTATGATGGAGACCCTATCTTTCCAGACCTGAACCTGCGTCCTCAGGTCCACTACTGTAAACACATCTATAAGTTAACAGTGTATGTTACATTCCCTGGTTCTGTTCACCATGTAAGCCCAGTGATGTGAGCTGCACATTGCTATTTCCAATCATTCATATAAAAAAACCTGAGGGTTTTATAAAAAAAAAAACCTAAATTGGTTCCTTGAATTGTTCTTTAACAAACACAACTCTGAACAGTAAAGACAATATTTTGCACATATATGTTATCATCACTACTTTTCTCTAGTCATTCATTTATTATCATTTACATTATCATTAAGGAATAAATCCTCAGAACAAAAAGTCTTCAGAATGAGTTTGTTTTCAGTCAACCTGCAGCAGAGAAAGTTCAGACAGAGAAATAGAGATTGTTAAAGTTCCCACAGAGTAAACTTGACTCTGAGATCACTATCCTGCCTGCAGGCACCTCGGTATCAAAAGGCCATAACGCAGAACGAATAAAGGGAGTGTGGGAAATCACACGGATGTAGCCAGATAGGGAGGGAGGGATTGTTTGGCAGGTGAATGCATCCAGACTGGCTGATGCAGGAGGACGAAAGGCTGAGCCTGAGAAAAGGAGCAACACCTACTTCCATATACACATTCACACACACACACACACACAGGAAATGTTACAGTATAAAAAGAAGGTCTTTGTAGGACAGGCGGGTCTTCTTGGCTGAACCTTGAGGCTTGACACTTGGTGTATTAGAAGCTAGCAGATAAAGCTAAGCTGGACCCCCTCTTGAGACATATGTAACCATTTGCTTTTTTCCATTAACAAAGAAGCATCAATTGAAATAATCTAAATCTCTGATCTTTGTCTCTTTCTCATATATTGGATTCAGTAACATTTAACCTTCTGATTTCAGGTATTATCATTTTATGGCAACAACAGAAATACATGTGTGTCATTATGTTTTTATTAGTAACCTGTCTGGCTGTATGGGGTGCAGAAGATTATAAATATGTTTGCTGTAATCAAAGCTAAAGATCCAACACAATATTACTGTGTGACGGGCTGTGAAGCCTGTGTGTGTAAAACTCTAGTGCCATTCAGAATATATAGACTATATATGGGCATGGCTTGGTGAGATTTTCCAGCCCTGTGAGCATCACAAGTCTTTTCTCTTAAGAGCTCAGAGACACGTAAATAAAACAGGGCACCTACTCACACAGCGCTGCCATCCTGATGACTGAAGGCACCTAATTTTATCTTCAAATGCGGCGCTAATCCTCAAGGTTCACATACTGCAACTCGCAGATAAATAATACAAGATCACTTTCCTCCATAAATATATTTTCATTTGTATTCTCTCTGTTATCTCACAACATGAGTCTAACCTGAACATGGGTGAGCACGCTGTGCACCGTCATTTATGTTTTATTTAGACTTGCAACCTGTGTAGGCCGTACCCTGCTGGTTGCACTGATGCTTTGTTATTGCTGTCTTATGCTGTCTTCATTTTTTGGGGGGGAGGGTTAAACGTATGGGGAGTATCATAGGATGTTTTGGGTTATAATTAAGTGTTAACTCATCAAATGATTACTTTTGTTAGGATTTTAGAGCATGGTTTGACTCAGAGTAATGCAAACTAAATTACCCAGCCACTGACCAAGCACATTGTACTTGTTAAACAGTTTCCTTTCAGGGATAAACATCTGCATGAGCAGCCTGAGATATGAGACCCTGTAACCTAGGTTTGATATTGATAAGATATTGCATGGTTAAAAATGGCAGAGCAGAGAAATGAAATCATTTAGATGTGGTTTACCTCCCCCTCCTGTGTTGATGTGCAGCTGGGACAGAGACAGGGTGAGGGGCAGCTCTCGCCCCTCGGGATCGGTAGGACTCTGCAAGATGTCGTGCATGGCGTTCCTGCGTCCCGTCCTGCCAGAGGCAATGAAGTCTGCGTATGTGGCCTCAACATCAGACATCGCTTGTGCATTGTTCACACAGCAACACCTGCAGGGAGATCAGCTGTGTTGTTATCTCCAAACAAGGCTCAACCACTAATTTTACTCTATTGTTTACTCTGGGGGCAATGCTATAACTGATGTTCCATCACATTATCTTTAATTACTTCCACATACATTTTCTTATGTGTAATAAATCATATAACTCATTTAGTTTTTACAGGACTTCCTTGTTTAGCAGAAAGGGCCACAGCCCTGCAAGTGTTTCCCTGCTGCAACACAACTGACACACATCAGACTTAATTAGGAGACTTTTGCAGAGCTTGACGTCAAACTAACACAAGTTTACTAATTACCCATTGATTTGAGTCTGTGTGATGCAGCAGGGAAACATAAGACCTGCACAGTTCCGCTTTACTGACTGTATTAAAGCGACAGCAGCTTCAAAAAGGCCCGCAGACCAGTGATGGGGCACAAAGCCATAAGTCAAAATGCTGAGTCCTGTTATAATCTGTGATGGAAAACAGAAGAGCTTAAATCCGGTTAAAACATGTCCTCACCTTTAGTCGCGGGACTTATGGCGTAACAACCCCGTTGTGCAGGGAGTGACTTCATCCCAAACAGCGCAACGGCCGACATAACATCCAATGGTCCCACAGAACAAAGTAGAGAAAATCAAAGAAATAAGAGGAAGAAAAAAATCACCAAGACCTTCAGCGTGCCGCGGCCAATAATCCAGGCAGATTACACATCACACCGCGACTTGTCGAGGCATAAAAATGTGGGATTATCGATCACATCAGCAGGACGGTTTGAAAAGTCCTCAATCTATTCTCTACAGACGTCGCATCTTCCTCATTCGTGACCAATCAGCGGCCACCTGCCCTCATCTGAGTGCTGATTGGACGAGAGACACAAAAGGATGAGAGCGCCTTGTGGTGCGTTTAATGACACTTAGTAAAAAAGATTCTGTATAGGTCGCAGTTCATCACAGGATCATTATATATTCACTCTTAAGTTATTTTTATATTTAATTTAAAACGTGAAAGTCATTAAATGCGTAATGCTATTTTTAGCTATTTATTATCCATAATCAATATGGCCCATTATGTTTAGGTTAAGACTAAGACAGCTTCTTACTAGCATATTGGTAGTATCTTTTAATGGTTGGTTATAATCAGAACTGACAACAGAAGACAAAAAAGTTAAAGCATTTGCGACTAAAATGAATGAAACACTAACATTATGTTGTATAATTATTATTACTATTATTAGACCTACTTAAAACGACTGAGTTTTCTATGTCCAACTGTGCTTGAAGGCAACATGGAATATTCAATTCAATTCAATTCAGCTTTATTTATATAGCACCACTTCATGACAGTGTCATCTCAGGGCGCTTCACATCTTATTTCAGCCAATTCATAAGAATAGCCTATGTAAGGGA
>JBAMHV010000008.1:6883650-6895209 GCA_037177535.1 Pseudomugil gertrudae
CATTACAATGTAGCTCTGCAGGTACATTATAATACACATTACAATGTAGCTCTGCAGGTACATTATAATACACATTACAATGTAGCTCTGCAGGTACATTATAATACACATTAACTACTGTTAAGTGTATGTTTCTCCATCATCTGAGTTATCCATAGTGGGACCAGACTATGTTGGATGTGTTTACTTAATGACAAAGCGAGAGGATTAAAACACTAGTTTAGGCACAGTGATGCAGTGTTGACACTATGGTAGCCATATAGACATGCATTAGTAGGAAATATGCCTTTTCATTAGCACAGATGTTGAACTGGATTAAAAACAGAATTCTACACCTGTACAGTGCCTTGATGAGTAGTTTAATCAATATTGAGCCTGGTGGTCCACAACCAGATGCTTTTACAGCTACATGTTGGTATCTGCTGGTGGTCAAGTCCCACATTGTGATCTCTGTGAAGCTAGACTTTGTATAAGCAAAGAAGAGTTAACGGTGAGTTGTGCAATGGGTCTGGACTCTCTAAAACACCACATAAACAAAGAAAAGCTAGAACCCTAAATAGACAACATTTTATGCAGCGTAGCTCGAGTAGATTTGCTACGCTGCCTGTAAAACTTATTTCCTTTGAACCAATGTGATTTCATACCACAGCACTGCTGTCAGCAAAAAGGATATTGCTGCAACTTGTGTGTTTACAGTAATTGTAAATTATAATTTACCCAGCACTGTGTGCTTGGAAGAATCACACAATGCTGGATTAATAGATCGCCTCTATTTTCTCTAAGCCATAAAGTGGTAGGGGGATTTGTAGGGATTGCATGCACCTACTATGATCATGCAGTTATATATAATGCAGCCAGTTTTGTTGGCTTCATGTGGCGTTTTCTTCATGTACATGTACGATTTGTATGATATATCAGTATTGTCCTCGTGTATTAAAATAGCATGAATAGATGCTGATATGTGCTGGTTTTAAACTGCAAAGTTGCTATGGAAACACTTCTTTTGTTTATAATCTCTTTTAAGAAGTTGGATAGGAATTTGTTTTAAGATTAATATTCTGTCTGCCATCAATCAGTTCTTATACAGCACAACATTGCACATACAGGTTTCAAATAAGAATCAAAATCCTAAAACCATTGAATTACATCCCTACGGTCTAAGAGAGGAAGGGAGTAACAACTTCAGAAAATGCCAATGAAGAGACAACTGTCAGTTTGTTGCATTTATTGTCTGCATATTAAATAACACAAGAGCTGATAGCTTCAGGGAGAGCCAAGGCCAACATAACAAGCAGAACACCCCTAACTAAAGAATAAAAACAAAACTTATCTAAACACCAAAAAACTAAAAATTACAGAATTACTTCAAAACAAAATAAACAGAGGGAAATGACCCTCACAAAAACAAAACAGCAGCTCTCGTCTACAAGGCCAGTCTGGAAAGCTACTACATTTATTTTTATATGACTAAATTGGCAAAGAGGCAACCAGTCAACAGGAGGAGCATCTGGAAAGGCGGCACAATCAACATCTGCACTGCAGTGAAACAACCACATTTCTATAAGATTAGGAGTAATTTGGTTTTGGTTAAACAAATTATTTTAATATTTTTTATTTTGTTAACTCAAACATTGCCAGATTATGAAATGTGAAAATGGTCATCTTGTTAAACTTTTCCTATTCTGAGTTTCATTTTTTCCTTCCTAAATACAATTTATGCCAAAAAACTGAAGATCATTGGCTGTTTCAGTTTGATAAAGTTAAATGTTGAGTCTGAGGAAAAAAATGCCATTATGTTTTTTTTTCTAAAGGATTTTTGGAGCCTTTATTTAACAGTGATTTAGCAGGAAAGGCAACACAGAGTGGGAATGACATGTACCAAAGGGTCTCAGACAGGACTGCAATAACAAGCTAAAGCTTCTGTACATGGAGACTTATGCCCCTTTCCTTCAATTTCTGTCATGTGGAATACCTTTAAAAACTTTAAGATCACTTGGCAATTAAGCTATTGCAATGGCTGATGTTTCTTTTATGAAAACATAACATCCAGCAGTACATGGAAATAAACTAAATTGGGACATTTGCTTGTAGCTTGTAGCTGCAGTAAAATCCAATCTTTCAGAAATCTAAGATGTCCATCAGATGGCATCAGTGAGGAGCTGCATGGGAAAAGTTTGACTTTATGAGATAGAGGATGATTTCTGATCCCTCTGCTTGCAGTACCACCTCATTAAATATGAGTATAGTTTGAGGCAGTTGGGAGTAGATTGATGAAACTTGCAACACTCTCTTAACGTATAATCAGTAAACATTACACCCAGAGCCTCTTCCTGTCTCTTTGATTTTAGTGGGAGTGGGAGGGGTGGGGGTCTTTAGGAGTTGCTTTAGAAAAGAAAATGACATATTCAGACCTCTGAATCTATGAATGTTGTGTCATGTTCAGTGTACTGCACAAGTTGGACATCAGAGGGCAGTTGTTTAGCAAAATAAAAGAATAAACATGTTTATATTATGCTAATGGAAGAATTAATTAAGAATTTCTAAGTGGCTTTATTAGTTTGTTGAAAAGAAGTTTGGGTTGCCAACGTACAGTACATGTGAAATAAAAGTAAAAATATTAATTGATAAATATAAACCCATCTAGCAGAAATTACTCTTATGAAAAAGAGCACAAAGTAATGTGATACCATCAGCAGGTACAAATCCTGACTACCAGAGCACGTCCGGTACTTACAACAGCCATATCAGGCCCACCATGGATGGGCTGCCAGTCAATCAAAGGGCCAACCCAGAGCAATAAACAACCACGTTCATTCATAGGGACAGGTTTTAAAGTCCAACAATAGGAAGCAGAGGAAGAACATCCAAACTACACATCCACCCCTCAGGATGCTGGACAACCAGGAGCGTTCAGCTACAGGCTCCTTTCACATTGCTGCAGTAGAGAACACAACAGGAAGTTGTTTCTTTTCTGGAACTATCCTGTTGTGGTCAGCACCATAACCATTTTATATGTATACGTTTATTAATGTCTGCAAAATACTACATATATTTTTATATTTTAATTGTTATTTAATGTACACCTTAGTTTACTTACCCTGCGCGCATACCCTCCCATTTTTCTGTTTTTTTAACTACTTTTCACTTAGTGTGTCACTGACTAATTTAAGGAGCACTGCAATACAACAATGTACCTCTGGGATTATTAAAGTATTCTAATGTGATTATCTTGCTGTGAGACGATGGTGCGATGCATCACATCACAGCAGCCTCAGTGTGAAACAGTTTTTTAAACACATACTTGCTAAATTCTTGGTGGCACAGTTAAAAAAAAGCTCTTACTTAAGCTGCAAGCAATTAATACCTGAAGGAAGGATTGTAATTGATGTGATGACTGTTGGAATAGTTTTCTTTGGATCAAAAACTGTGGGCAGATGGGCTGATGCTATCATGCCTCTAAGGAAAAGGGAAGGAAAATTTAACCCCAACAGTGCCACATATCAGCTCCACCCATTGGCTGTGAATAATTTCACCAGTAAATTATAACAAGTTAAAATCCAATTAAAACCTGAACCTAACACATTCTTCTGTTTTGGATTCAACGCACAGAAGTGAACATGTCAATTCATGTGTGTTTGTCCGTGCAGCATCAAGCATCGCACACAAACACATAGCTAACCTGACACCTGAGAGCAGCTTCTTTGCCCAAATGAATTTCCCTCCTGATGGACAATGAGCAGCTCCACTGGAGCAGACAAATGCCTTGCTTAAAGGGACTGCAATTTTTAGATTAGGTCAGATGAAACTTTAATGTTACCCGTGGAGATTTCAGGTCATTAGAGCAGCAGAGAAAGGGCTATAAATAAGGATAGCTGAAACAAAATATACTGCAGGAAACAGTGCAATTAGCACTAACTGTGAGTGATAGAGAGGATGGGACTACTTGCATTTTGCAGATAAGCAGTTAGATTTAATTAAGAAGTCATATGACTCAAATAATTTTTTAAAAATCTGTCACAGCTGACATTTGAACTTTTGTCTAATCCCATTTTATATTTACTGTTCTCAACACCTTTTTTCAATCAAAAGAATACATTCTGTTGTCTGGTTTTATTTCTACTTTTCTCCCATCAATCTTTATTTTAGCACAGCTAAAGTGATAGCATCCTGAGCTAAGCTAACAGGCGCTTACTGCTTCTGCAACACGAGGCTGGTCTGGCAGAGTGGGTGATGGTCCCACCTAACTCCAAGGGAGCTTCTCTTTATAGCTTGCACTGCTCTCTCATGTCAGGGTTGGAATTATATTAGCATATTTATAGATTTCCATTCATGTATAAAAAGGTTACAGTTATGTCAAAGCCATCCTATAAGGTTGAATCATGGCTTGAATTTCAGAATGTACCATTATACGAAACACAGACGGACTTACAGTTAGCTGATTTTTGTTACCTTTTAGAAATATTTCCAATGGAGGATGTTTCCCCAGAAATGATTGAAGATTTAAAATAAGATACATTGACTTGATTCTTAAAATCCCGAGGTTGTTATTTTGCTAAACAATGTTGTGTCTAAAATCACAACTATATACATGTGTATATATATATATATATATATATTTACATTACATTACATTACATTAGCTTGACCAACTAAGTGTCCTCTACCGAATCGGTTCCCAGCCTGCAGCCTGTTTTCCTTGAGGACCCCCCCCCCTTGCCCTAACTCCTGCTGAAACAATGCTTGGTTTTGTGCTTTCATTAGTGTGTTCTCACTGTATGTATTCTGGGTGAGTCTTGTCCTTTAATAAGCCAAAGTTAAATTAAAGGCATAAAGCTTTATTTATTATAATCATCTTTTAATAAGGACAAATCATTACACACTGTGCTGTGCTGTCACAAACACAAATGAATAATTAAATATTCAAGGAAAAAAATCAAGATTCAAAGGCTCACCACTGTAGCTCCACCAGTGTACCTACCTCACTAAACCCCACTACATGGACAAAAGTTGATTGATGCAAATTTTGAAACCTTTTTTTCTTATCTTTTCTTTTTGCTTGTTTTGATGATAGAAGATGCATGTTTTAAATGATAGAATAGCACATTTAATGACATTAGTTGAACTCCTTTTATTCACTCTAGGAGCAAGTAGTAAAATTATGTTTTCAGGCTCCCAAACCACCAGCAGTCGAATGGGAACAAAATGTCCATTAGCGTTGAGAGGACACATTTGTCTCTGTGTGGACCTTAATCACTATGACTTAGAATGGTCAAACCCTTTGAGACCCACTGTTTTCTTTAGAATATCACATTTTTGGGCCTGGATCCCAGTTTTGGAACCATTACTCCTCACCATTTATGCATGAGTGCATGGCATTTTATTTAATGCGAGAACACAACAGGAAGTAGTTTCTTTTATGGAACTATCCTGTTGTGGTCAGCATCATAACCAGCTCCTAACAAGCTTGTGAGTGATGTTCAACAACCCACCTTTCTGCATAAAGATCATTTTGGCCTTATTCCAGATCTACCTGTGACTGTTTTCTTTTTGCAGCTAAATGTTTTCTTGAGGCATCTGCAGCAAAATATAACCTATTCCACAGGCTTCCCTCTTCCAGCTGTTGCTTAATTGGGGCACGAATCACCCCTACAGGCCCACCACAGTTCCTATCATCACCGATGGGTGTCGCTGCTGACACTAGTACCTGGTACCCAAGCCGTCTGTCAGTCTGTCTGGCGGGGTGGGGGGCTGGGGGGTGTATTGTGTGAACTAGGAAAGAGCGTGAGAGAGAGAGAGAGAGAGAGAGAGAGAGAGAGAGAGAGAGAGAGAGAGAGAGAGGGAGAGGGAGAGTGAGAGAGAGTGAAAGCACCTCTGCCGCTCTCCTTGGCTCCTCTCCTGTGCGCAGTGCTCCGGCCCGGCCGCTCCTTCCTTCCTTCCTCGTTTCCTCCCAACAGCTGGCTTCTCCCTCTCTCGGATGCTGGCTTTCCTTTCCTCACACAACCGTGCAGGAGCAAATACTTCAGCGGGGTGGAATGACTGACTACCAGTTTCGCATGGTCTAAATTTCGGGAGAAACGCACGTCGGAAAGGAGGAGAGTCAGGAGGGAAGAAGGCTCTCCATCCCCCGGGGGAATCTATTTTACAGTAAGCAGGCGCAATGACATTCCAGCTTCCTCATTTCTTTCGTCTCACACCTCCCATCTGTGCAACTGCCTATGATGAGAATTGCTAGATTATGACAGCCTGCTGGGAATATGGCCGGATGTTGTATTTGGGTGTAAGTGTGCGCCAGATGTTTTTACCGCTTTGTCTCATGTCAGTTTACACCGAGGTGTGCTGGAGATTGTGTTTATCTCATTTTTCCATCACGATGCGCTGAAGGGCTGTGGTGCACTTGCAATGATCATAGACTTAGAATGGACCCCCCCCCTTCATCTAAGCTCGCATCCATCAATCCATCCAGGCCGGGATGTGTGGGGGTCGGTGGAGCTGGAGAGGGGGGGGCAATAAAAAGGGTATGCAGCTACGAAATCGGCATTACTTTCTGATTGACCTAAATATGAGCGATATTCGTAAGATTAGCACGCGCGGCAGCGGCGCAGCGCGCGCTGGCTGCACGCCTTTGTGCTGTCTTTGCACAGCCACGTTTCATCGTTCTGAAACGTGGTTCCCCTCGGACATCAGGAAGGCATGTGCACGGATGAAGAGCACCTTTGCTGCCCGAGTGCTCCCGTTCTGGCCTGCCTGCATGCACATGCTGATCTCTACCCCCCTCCACCCCACCCCGGTCTCCTCCATTAGTCTCTTCTTCATCATGGAGTAATTAATCTCATTCATCATCACGTTGCCAACATTACTGCGATTCAGCAGAGATCATCCTAGGGTTTGCCTCTATTATGGCAGAAGAAGGGATGTGTGTATGTGTGTATGTGTGTGTGTGTGTGTGCTCTTCTTGCTTGCAGAATTGGGGTGCAAGTCTCATTTTCTTTTCCTTTTTGGAGTGGTCCCCAGTTTTCCGGATCACAAGTCCTAATAAGAAGTTGTGTCTGATGGACACTAACCAGTGAGTGAAATGGTCACGCTGCTTTATTCACACATGGTGGAAGTTTGAGAAGAAATCCTGTCCAGGTACAGACTTTCTTCATACATCCTTAGTAAAGGTCAATGGGAGGGTTAAACCAGTCCTAACCAGCACAAACACGGCAGATTGTTTTAGTCTTCATATGATTTGGTCTTTAAGTGACAGTTTTACTCTGTGCTGCAATAGCTGATTAGTTTCAGTGATTGTTAGGCTTCTGTTGTGTCACATGGGTGGGATGCTAGCAGGTGAGTTTGTTTTCATCATAGAGAAGCTAAATCTAGCTTTAGTTTACAGTTGGACCATAAAACTCCCTCAACAAACACGAGTTAGTGTGTAGGATTTAGTGTGCATGGATGTTCTGGATGATCCAAGTCTCTATTGAAGGTTAAAGAAGCTATGTGGATTTTTTAAACAAATTGTTTGTTTTTAATTTGGTTTTGATGTTGTGATTTCTCATTTTGGACAGTTTAGCTAGGTGGAGCTTTTCTCTTTCATCATCGCAATAATTTCACTTGTTAAGCCTGGAAGTGAATTTTTGTAGAACTTTTTGCTGGATCATATGAAAATAAAAGCAAACAGCTTTAAATATTTGCAGCATTTTAAGTAGTTTGACTCATTACTTTGATTGTTAACGTTTTCATATGTCCAGACTTGTAATGGGACTGCATCTTGTAAAGTTACACCCCCAGCTTGTATGGCTCCATAGAAGATAATCTATCTAATATAATTAGATCTAATCTAGTTTGTTTGCTTCTATTTGCATTAGAAACACACTTGTGATTTAGAAACTGTCTAAATATAGCACAACTTTAGTTCATTTACATTTAAATGTCACAATATCATCACATCACAAAACCTTCCAGAATAAATTACAAAAGAGCCATTTGTGGTGTATGAAATGGTGCCCTATTTCTTTGGCAGGACTCATGACTTCATGGAGCCTGAGAAGCGTCAGTGTGATGAAAGCATTGTATTGAACAGACAGATATATTGAACAGACAGATATGGGAGTAGCATCAATGATCTTGCCACCATGAATAGGTGAAAGTGTCCTCTGCATCACTATAGCAAGTAAGATTTAGTGCTAAAAGGAATTTCAGTGTCAAGCATGTCACCATACTTGCAGCCAGCCGGTGGGTCACGTATAAATACTAGAGCTTTTTATGCAAGATAGTGAAAATACATGTAACTGATTTTAACAGCCTGGAAAATATAACCATTGAGTGCATACAACCTGCCTCCTACCATTCATGTTTATCTTGTGACTGCTTGGAATTTCATTTGGGAAACATAAGTAACTAACTCCATAAATATCAGCATTTTTATCTTCTCATGTTGCAACTCCAAACATGATGACGGTTTCACCTTCTTGTATCTAGTTTTCATTTGGTATGACAGCACTCACACACACACACACACACACACACACAGACAAACAGCTTGTGTTTACCGACTGCTACAAGTCAGAGCTGCAGCATGCAGGGCTCTGAACATTTTACCCACACAGGTAAAATTACTACCAGCCAATGTTCTCGTCACACAACATTTAACTGATCAAAGAGCTTCTTTTTCCAGTAACACGTTGAGCAGCATTACAGGAAGCCAGAAGTCTTCAGAGTGCATTCAGCTGCTACTCTGGGGTTTAGTACCCCCATCTACCCACCACCTCTCCAACCTCCCTCTCTCTATTTCTCTGCCTAATTGCTAAAGATTCATGATAGATAGTGGAATGACCCCTATAGTTATGTCTCTAGAGAGAAGTCTGAAAAGTGATGCACTCTGCCATGGTTCAGAGAAGTGTTCAGAGCATGCTATCATCCTTTTCCAAACACTCGCCGTGGCTGCTTCAGCCTCAGCAGGCTTCATTAACTTTTTATATTCAGGAGATGATACATGTGATGTGAACAAACTTTTAATAACCTCTCACTGCATATACTATAACTTTATGCACAAAACCCTGAATGGAAATTTAAAAAAAGAAAAAAGAATAAATATAGTGTAATTTACAGACATGCTGAATTCAGATTAAAGGACTGGGTCAAGCCCATTATTAATTTAGTGAAAACAACGGAAACACCTGAGGACAAGCTGGCATGGAAGAAATGAAGGAAATGAAACCATTGGGAATATCACACATACCATATATACAGCATGTGTGGTATTTATTGGTCCAGTGGCCTACTTTTGTGGCTGCATAACTGTTATTTGCTTTCATTGGTTAGCTTGTATAGCCTTTGGCCTGCAGGTTCTATTAAAAGCATAATCGCATGTGTCCTATATTATCATTGATGGTATTATCAGTAGTATGTACATGATCACCACAGGATGTATTTTCAACTGGACTTTTTCACATGTCAGAAATGCTCTATTATCTTTCGCTTATTAGTGAAAATAATAACATTTTCAGAACAACTGCATTCTAATCTGATCAAAAATGTGACAATGAGGGACATTTAGCAAAACCAGTCCCGATACGAATCAGCCAACTATGTAACCTGATCATCTCTGGTGATAACCTTGTTTGGAAAGAGAGACACATGGGTGAGGATTGAGACTACACGCTGGCAGGTCATTGTATTCCAATCATGGCAGCATCTGATTCATATCACAGCAGGGACAACGCCCCCCTCCCTCCCCCCAGTCCAGCATCAGTAAATAGATGGTGAGATGGGTTGCCTGGTCAACAGCTGCCTCCTTTCATCAACCTTTGAGAACAGGGCAAGAAAAAAAAAGTAAGAGATGAAAGAAGAAGCTAGACAAGAGGAGGACCATGTTTTCTGTAAAGCTGACAGAAATTTGAAATATAGATGCATAAGATTACGGGCACAATTTACCAAGCTGTTTGTTGTGTTTGCATAATCTGGCTAATGAACAGATCTGCATGCAATACTTTACTGTCAACTCTTCAGCTTCCTTTAAACTATCTACCTCTGGTCACAGTTAAATGACTGCAACTACACTTTTCCATGAGGAGGACATAGAATGCATTACTAAACTCTACAGAAACAAGGTGGAGACACGGAGTATTGGCAAAGGAAGGGGACATTAAATTTTGGTGCAGTTCCGAATAACTTTGTTTAAAATTGCAAGATAGGACAGAAACGACTGCACTTTCTGAGTGCCCTTATAGTTTATTCATGAAATGAGTACCGGTATTTTCTTTTTTTTGTTGTTTTGCAACCACAGCACGGTTTATTCCGCTGTCTGAAAAGGAAAAATGATGCTGAAAAGGATTTGAGTAAATGTTCATTCCATATCTGTTCCTGGATGCAAACTCCAAACATCTGCTCTGAACTGCGAGCCCAGCACATAGTCTCTGCCACACTCTGTTACAATTAGAAGACTTAAGAGACTTGAGTTAAAAGGTAAAGGGATAAATCGTGAACATGGAAACACCACCAGCAGATAACTGAAGTACTGACCAGGCGTGGAGTTCAGGTGACTTATTGACCAGAAATGTCTCTGTGCAGCTTCCACTCGTGAGTCAAGCTGGTCCACTAATGGATGCTGGTGAATAACAGCAGCACTTTGCTTTTCTGTCTCAGTGCTCTGAGTGGTTTTCCCTCCCCTCTGCCTCAAAAAGAGAGAAGAGCACATCGGTGTATATGGATGGGGTAATGGCTGTTTGCAGGACACATCGTCTTGTCACTTGGGTTTTCTTCTTTTCACTCTGTGGTTGAGTGACCACTTTCAAAATGGAAGTGTCACTTTGCAAAATTACTTTGCACCGTACTGTGGCTCCCATCTGGTTGTGGATAAAACAGATATTTGATGGAAATATCCTGTTGTACTATTAAAATGAAGATTTAGTTCAGCTTTTAACCATTCTGTAAAGCTTTATCCTGCTTCACCGGAAGGTCACCAAACTATGTTTTAATCACTATGGCACATGGACAAATCAGTAGTAATAGCTAAAATGAGAGGCATCTTTCCTGTGTGTGTTAAGCTGAGGGGAGGTCAGGTCTGTCATTATTGTTTCAGTGAGTCCACCATCCTCTTGGTATCTGGCAAAGCTCAGGCCCTGTGTATCTCTCTGCACCCAGGGAGGCAATAATACTTCTCTTAATCCACCTCTCACAGCGTTGCTCACCCAATCTATACCCTGTGGGGTGGAGCGCTGCCAAGTTGCGGGTGCCAAGTTCTGGTTGCTGTGGCAACATTGACACGGGTTCGCCGTGATGTCAGCCAGGTGCGGTTCGACAGTTTGAGCTCTAACAAGGCCGACCCTTGTTGGAGATAATGAGCCAGACTCTGCTGTCATGGTGATGACTTTTTTTGTGGATGAGGGGAGGTCATCGAGGTGCGACTCCCAATTAGGCTGGAGTGTGTCAGGGAGATGGTGAGTGGGTGGAAGTGAGTAGAGAATTTTCCCTCCTCAGGGTTGTTGCTGTATGGTTATTCAATTCAATTCAATTCAATTCAATTCAACTTTATTTGTATAGCGCCACTTCATGACGGTGTCATCTCAGGGCGCTTCA
>JBAMHV010000008.1:6895309-6912509 GCA_037177535.1 Pseudomugil gertrudae
ATTTGATTGGATCATTATTCTTGTTATTTTTATTTTTATGTATTTATTTTTCATGCACCGAAGGAAGACTGCACTCAGTTTCGTTGTACACTGTACAATGACAATAAAGTTATTATTATTATTACTTAGTAAGCTATATATGCACTATACATGCACACACACATTCATGTCACATGATACACAAACACTTTCTCGTTGTCACTGTCTCTGCTCCACCCCCCACCAGTGAGGGTTGTCAGGATGGACGGGTTTAGTGCGATAATGTCGCAGTGTGTAGTCCTACTGGGGACTCGCACTTCCCCTATCCTATGTCATGTGAATTGTTCTTACATGTGCTTTGATGTTGAGGTCTCCTCAGTTAATCTCCTCATGTGGTATTTCTCCCCAATCTGCATGAACTAGTTCTGCTGGTTCAATTAGCTGCACCTAAGTACTGTCCAATTCTGTATGTCATGTTAGTCTTTCTATGTAACCTTGGATTGGCTGTATTTGAATACTGATAGTTACAATTAGTTGAGTTACTTTTAGCTTTACGGTACCGTTTTTCTGATTTTGTTTTGTGATTTTATTGTGATTTCTTTCTAATATTTCAATATAAAGCCCTTTGAGCTGTCCTGTACATGAAAGGTGCTATATAAATAAACTTGCCTTGCCTAAGTTAGCTATAGTAAGCTAGAAATACATGATCCAGTTTGATTGTAACAAAGGCTAGCAAAGCTGCTAGCTTTAGGCTACATAGGGAAAACTGATTTTGTATAGGAGGATAGGGATGAGAGGGTGATATTTCTATATTTATGTGAAGAGAAAAGATAAAAATCAAGCTGGCGCAGCCCTGACAATCCCCAGTGTGGAGCTAACTACACAAGACACTGCAGTTAATTACAAGCATCCAATCTTTCACCACCTCCAGACAGAAACGCAGAACTGCTAGAGAGAAGCTATTGATCACTTACAGCCACATAATTTGCCCCTAAAACAATTAACTTATCTTTCTATGGATCTTTATGAACTCGTTGCAAACATTTCCACTTTGTAATCCAAAGTATTAAAGTCCATATATTTTATTTCTCAGTTTCCTCTCAGTTATAACAGCTACATGTGAATTTATGTTACATAGAGGCAAACAATAATTTCTTTTCTTAGCCTCTCTGATAGTTTAATCCTCCCTGTCATGTGGCTGTTTCTAATACATCTTATACATAAAACTATTATATATAATTACTGAAAATAGTCTTTTCTTCTTGTCCACTGTATTTGTTTCTTTCCTTAAGCTTTATTTCCAGTTAGAACAAATACACTACAACTACAAGCACTGCGACGTATACATCCACTATTTGAGGACATTATACTGCCTAATGTATTCTCTTCAAGTCAGTCCATGAAAATGTGTATGATTCATGTTTCTTTTTTAACAGCTTGAAAAATCCCTTTATATTTGCGTTGGCAGTGAGTATAAAACCTGACTGCAAACCGTGTCGTTGGAGAATAAGCACAAGAAAATGAATATATCTTAAGTGGATTTCCTTTTAATGAATAAAGAAGCAGACACTGTTCATCTGTAAAGCAAACTTTAGTGTCAGGCATCAAAGTGTCGAGCATCGCAGTAAATGCTACGTTGCTTTGTTGTTTTGGGGCTTAAAAACCTTTAACACTCTTTATTCAACCCTTCATTATTCCAGTGGACTGAACACAAGCAGTGTCAGAGTATTTTAGACAGCATTTACCAGCTCACTCTATTGTCCTTACAAGTGAAATGGTTCTCATAATGTACATGCTTTGCAGTGCTCTTGTTTCTTCACATGTTTGTGTTTTGGACTTGGTGGGCGTTGGAGGACTGACAGCTGCAGCTTGACAGCCACGCTTTGTTCTCACTGTTAAAATGTAAGTGGGCCTTACATAATTACAAATGAGCTTCTTATCCATAATGCTGTTTGGAGAAAACCACTTTGTCGTGTGGAGCTTTTGGAACGACAAAGTAAAAAAATAAACAAAACATATTGGTCAAACTCCCATTATCACTTATCACCTTGATGAGAACAGTGTTTCCTGGTTTCTGGCACTTCATTGTCTTTGTTCCTTTTGAAAAAGTGAATTAAAACAGTTTCAGATGGAAATAATTTTCATCTGGGTGAAACTTTAGTTTGAGTGGCTTTACAAACAAAACAGTTGGTATTTCACAAAGCCTCCTAAATGAAGAAATTCCACTGTTAACATCCGTTTTACCTTTCACATCTGCCCGTTTCCAGTCTTTGTTTGCAACTGCTTCTCTCTCCGAGCTTCTATTGTTTGGTTACATCTTTCTGCTGATGCTGTCGTTTGTGTTGGGTCTGCCGCAGACTGCATGGTGTCATTGTTTCCTTGATCCAAGCTGTGTCCTTGATTATATCATGACAACTAACGCTTGGAATTTACTCTTAAAAATGAGCTGAGGTAGTCAATAAGTATGAAAAAAAGAAAAACGCAGTTCATTAAATCAAACCCAGGAGAGATTACCCCCCCCCCTAAAATAAAAAGCCCTTTGAAAAATGGCACAGTGTTATCTGTCCTCTTTCTCCAAAAATATTTCTATCCTAAGCATATTTCAAACTTTAAGGGCATTTTGGTGCCCAAAGCTCTTATTAAAATCTAACACTTTCGCAGGCATTTGCTTACTTGCAGGTTTTCTGTGAGCGCGTTTGTGCACGTGTGCAATGGAGAAAGTGGCGTCTGGCCAGTGAGGGCCAGCTTTGTTTGGCTTTAATGCCTCTTCATTCACTGCACTCACATCCAGCCAGCGCCCTGACAGCCACTAATCTCCTCTTTATCTTAAAGGTTTGCTCAGCACTTTGCTTTTCCATTCAGGCGGCTGCCAACCAAAGATTTTTCTTGGTGCTTCTCGTTGACTATTGTCTTTGTGTTCAGTAGTTATCAGCTAACATAACTAATGAGTATCCACATGGGGCAATTTAGTCAAGTCCTGAGTAAAATATCTCGATCAATGAATGAATGGTGGAGTCTTCTATCTACAGACTTAGTGCTGATCTTATTGGTCACTTTTATGTGCAGCTCGATTTTTTTTTTAACCTTTGTGAAATTAATTGCCAATGGCCATTAAATCTTTGACATTTTTTAATGGTATACAAAGAATAAACTACTGCAAAAGATACTGATTATTATTTTAAAGAGCTCCAATAATTTTACAGTAGAGCTTTTGGAAAACGCTACGTAACAAGAGGAAAATGTCTTATTAAACAGTCATTTGTGGGACCAGATGAAGGTAAAGTTATATTACTTTGGCCCAGAAAAGAATAATGAAGCTGTTGAGAAGTTTAGACCTGAAGAAAACCAACAGAAGTGGGAAATGTGACATGTGGTCAAGCCTGAAATCACCACAAGTCACAGGTATTTGACGTACTGATTATATGAGCTCCTACTGGACACAGATGACCTAATGCATATCAGACTTTATCATCTATTTTTTCTGAAGAGCACCATAATTTACAAAATGTACACTGTGCTCTATTATGTAAAATGGGAAAGTAATGATTAAAGTCTTAAAGCTACTGATAAATACTTTATAATTGCTTTCAATACAAATATATACACATGGATGGCTTACAGTTCTATACACGAATGTAGACAGTTTATTCCACCATTACTGCAAACACGAGTCACTGCCTGCTAACAGTGACAACAGCATGGGTATTTGGATTGATTGTATTAAGCAGGGCCCCAGTTGCTGGTAAAGATAAACAAATGTCATATTATTCTGGCAAGGGCTCTTGATTTTCATCTTGTTTATAATATTATCTGATATTGCTCCTCTCCTACATTGTGGGGCTGAGATTATACAAGTGGTTTTGATGCTTTGTAGTTATCTGGTTGTCCCATTCAGAGCAAACAGGGTTACCTTTCTCAGTAAATTACCACTGGTGTTATGTAACCAAGCACAGGCTAGAAAACCTTTTGTACCATGTTAAACAGAATTTCTACAGAGCAGTTATGGGGAAACAGAGTACAGGTTTTTAACTAATAGTGTTTTGATATTGAGAACAAGGCCTTTTCTGTTAGATTTTGTTTACTTACTTTAGTCAATCATCCATCCATCCAGTTTCTTCCGCTTGTTCCCAGAGCGGGGTCGCTGGGGGGCTGGAGCCTATCCCAGCTGTCAACGGGCAAGAGGCAGGGTACACCCTGGACAGGTCGCCAGTCCATCCAGGGTTAGTCAATCATCTTGGTCTTTTTTGACAATCAGATGATTTATTTAATCTGTTAGCTGTAAAATATATTTTATTTCTCATTTTTAAAGGTAAAAATACTGTAACATAGTTTACACGTGAATATTTTATACTCCAACTTCCTGCCCTTGCATGCCATGTTTTCCTTTTTATTCTGCCTATTTAACAGAAGCTTCTAAAATATGGACTTTTTTTTGCACTAGCACAGACGTAGGAAGATGAAATAAAGAGGAGTTTACATCAACAAAGACATTTGGCGTCTTGGGGAGAAATCTAAGTGTTAATCAGATTTCCCATAAGTAGATAATGGCAGACTACTTTTAATACAAATATCAAAACTTGATAATTATGTCTCCTTTCTTTTTATTTAATTTTATTTAGCAAGAATTAAGGACATTTTTTGACTTGTACTTTCTGGATTTCACCAAAGCGGAGAGAGAGTCTTAATTTGCTCTGATACAATGCTTTCAGCCACAGTTTCTGCTTTATTACGTAGAACAAAAGCAGAAGAATTTTTAAATGTGAGCATTTACAATGAAAACACACTTGACATAAACCAGAATAGCAAAGAAATTTCAAGTCCTGACAACAGTTTATACAAATACTCTTATAAATTCAGTAATATACATAGTAACATAATCTAGTAACATTTGACCTTTTTTTAAAATATAGGACAAACTTTTCTACCTGAAATACATGCAGGACTTGTCATCTGTTTTACGTATGTTTAGCTTTTAGAATGAATGTTGCATTCAGGGGACTGGTGACCTGTCCAGGGTGCACTTTTCACCCAATGTCAGCTGGGATTGGCTCCAGTCCCCCTGCGACCCCATTCAGGGAATGAGCGGTAGAAAGTGGATGGATGGATGTTGTAGTCAGCCGCGATGCTGACAAGCAGAGCTGTGATGGTGAAAGTAGCCTGTGTGCTAAACATGTTAGGATTTACATTTAGAGCAAGTTGGTGTTCACAGTAACTAGCAAAAGAACAACTGCTGCTTTAAGTCTGGACAAACAGCTGTTCTTTATACCAAGGCAGTGACAAACCTGCCAGCAGTTGGAGATAGAAAACAAGGGGAACTTGTGAAAAATATTATTTGTTTTCCCTTAAGATAAGAACATCACTGCTATTTAAATGCAGTGCCATGAATGGCACCAAAAACTGTGAAATAACATGAATCTTTTAAGTTTGTGCAAGCCACATTGCATCATGGACCTGGGTTCACATCATGTCATATGGTTTAGTAGTAATACTGTGTGAGTCATGGGCTGACATACAGCTGACAGCCCTGCAGTTATTTTTCATGATGCGTGCCCCTTTGTACAGACATGATAATTGCTGGAGGACATCATACTGCTGACACAACCCTAATTTATACTTTTTTACTGTTGCAGTTGTGTATTACCCAATGTACCCATTTTTTATTTTTCCCACAAGAGTGGCAGCTTCATCTGTATTTTCTTGCTTGATTTCTTTTATTTGGTTCGTACATGCAGGTTTCACAGTGAGCTGTGAGAGGCATCCGGCCGATGGTGTTCTGCAGGAAGTAAAAGGGAAAATAACAGTCATCAAGACACTTGAGTTTGTCTTCAGTGTGCCTGTAAGGGTGCAGCCATAAACCCGAACAGCAGATTCTTTTCTGTCTTTTTACCAGACTAATACAGATGCACATATGACTTTCAGACAATGCATGATGTTTATTTCAGTTTAAGGATCTGGTGTTATTAAAGAAAAGTCACGCATTATTTTTGCACTCTGGATAGAGAAGTTTTTCCTTTCCCCTTCATAAATTGTTTGTGTAACCATACGTGGGAAACAGTAGCAGAGGTAATTAGCTGGAAAGGTCTTGTTATTAGATGTTTAGATGCAGGAGAAGCCGTGCAAATAATGAGGATGTTTTTTTCCTGTCAGTCCTTGTGAAGCTGTCTCTAGCTCCCATGGCCACACCCATGCTGTTAATGCACTGCTCTGGATTTGGGATTAGCTGAACACATTGATCTGCCTGAGACCTGAATGGGAGGGGCGTTAGCCAGACTCATTTGGCCTGACTATATATATATATATATATATATATATATATATAAATAAAAATCCTTCCTTAATGTGGTGTTTAGTTGTGCACATACAAGGGCTAAAACTACATGACATGATTAAAACAAAGCAATATGTAAACTTACCAAAATCATAAGATGTAAAGTGCTGGCACGTTTGTTTTTTCACAAGCTTCTTTCTGACATAGCAGTGATCGAGATATTTTAAACAACATAAGACACACACAACAACACAAACAAGACATCTGCATTTGGGGATAGATGTAAATTAATTCAGTGCTTTTTAAAACTTGGTGTGAATGAGCTTTCAAATACTTCCTAATTGTTATAAGGACGAGTCTGAACACCTATCAGTCTTACATGGTTTCCTATGAGGGAATTTTTGGAAGTTTTCAACCAAAACTAAACAAGCAAAAAAAAAGTGGGGTATTTAGTAAATACTATGTAAAAATGTCCCACTGGTGATTCAGAATGAGATTCTGAATGTGACCTTTTAAGTTTGACTAATAAGGATTTGTCAGGTTGAGTTGAGTGTTTTGCTGATGACTAAACGTAGTGTCTGACAGAGAGACGAAGAGAGTTTGTAGTTAAATGGCTATGGGTCAAATCCCCCAGAGATTTTCACTCAGCTGATATACTGCACTCCATATGCTTCAATATGTGAGATAGAACTGGGATTTTCCTTATGTGCACTACTCTCAGCTGCCGTAGTAAAATAACAATGTGCCCTTTACTTATCTTAGCCTTCAGGCCAGAATAATGGATGCCATTGATTTGTCACAGTGATATAACACTGTGTCCCTGGTTAACTATCTTTCCAGCTTAATTAATAGGAGTCATCGATTAGACCATGATAAGCTGCATGCATGCGTTTCTTGAGTCTTACATCCATATTTAAAAGTAGGCCAGCATACAATTGCTCAGTTAAAGACTTTGGGCGTCACCACTGATTTGCATTAGTGTGGTTCTCATTTAATAGCAGAGTGTTTTTAAAATGATATACCATGCAGATCGAGCAGAACTTTACTGAACTGCATGGATGTCTAATCAGATGTGTCACTTACTCCATTTTTTCTTTGTCTTTATTTTTAGATCTTGCAACATGCATCTCTATTAAAAAAAGCCCCTTTTTAAACAAATACATCAAAATCTCAGCAACACAAATCTGCACTGGTGCTCTAACAAGACATTGTTCTCTCATTAAAATTAACGCCATAGGTCGTTTATGCAAGCGATTCATTACAAGTTCCAGTAACAATTCATTGTGATGGCTTCCTCTAGTGGGCTGTTATCATAAAGTGAAAGAAGAAAAAAGTGTATCGATATGGTTATAAAGTCACCCTGGGAGAAGGACCCCGATTACAAGCAGCTTGACTTCAGCCCTGGAAACTGTCGTTTCCCCCCTTTTTTTTTATCATTTCATCATATCCTGATTATCAAGCATACTTATGATCATAACAAATGTCTGCAATTTTAATACATCTAAACTTCCCAAAGCTGTTTTTGTGCCTAAATCTAATCAAATGTTCATAAAGCATGCATATTCATGTTGCTTTTAGGAGAGCAAACTCAAGAATTCTTCAGATGGCGTGGCAAAAGGATAGCATTACCCACAAGCACATTAAGTCTGACTTGTAGAAGATCATTGGAACAGCTGGAAAGATACTGTGGTACTCAGTTAATTCTAATAAAACAACAACAAAATCTAGAGTGCTTTGGATTTTTGCTGACATTATATTAGTTGATATTGCGTGTCTCAGATATTATGATGTCTGCCCTCTTGAACTCTGTCCAATCTGTTGCCATACTCGACTCACAAAACTGCATCATCACTGGAAAAAGTGCTCAGTGCTTTTGTTTTCAATATCGAGTATAGCTTAGAAAAGAATGTGTTCTCGGACATGTCCAATGATTTCTGACAGGGATAGTGGCATATTTGTGTCAGACATCATATATAATGATGCAATAGGAAAGCGTAAGTCACACTGAACAGTTCTGTGAATGACATCTACCCAGATTTGACCAGATTATAAATCTCAATTTTAGACCCAAATTGCAGAAATCATCCGCAAATTGTTTTCTTTGCTAGCTCCAAGAGCTACATGTTTAGCCTCTGGGATGCTTTCGATTAGCTGGGCAGAAGCTAGCATGCGCCAGTCTTCTCTGTGACATTTTTACCTCATACCTATTTCTGACTTTTCTGCCTAAATTCCTTTGTGGGTAGAAAATGATCCAAGTAGTCTTTCAAGCTATTTGGTTTTTACCAAAAACTAATTCAAAAAGTATCAGGACTAAATGCTCGCAACTCTTTGGGAAAAATTGCCCCTCTTTCCCTCTAGTTTAAGCATGGGTCGGTTTCTGTCACATGAAACACTCCTAATGCTGCTGTAAGCTCCCAGTTTTCATGCCAACTTTCCACTTTCCACTCCATTGTGCTTTAATATTTTTTTTAATATTGATATGAGAAGATGCAAGAAATGTCCACTGTTAATTAAATAGTGGGAAATGCTTGTTTTGATAAAAACAAGTAGCTATTATTTAACTGTCCTACATTGGGCCATCTAGTCCCACACCTGAAACTTGACGGGACTCAAGCCCAGTCCCGTTGGGAGGTCGCATACAAAGGAAAGAGGAGACTATTAGCAAAATAGAGAGTAAAAACGTACAAGTAAGCACACAGAGCTGCTAGAAGAGGCTTTTAATATGCGGTGAACACTTTTCACTCGTGACTGTGGGAGCCAGTGACACATGAAATATGAGAGACAGCAGCACTCTCCACTATTTATAGCACTGCAAGAGAGAAAGAGGAAGATACAGAAAGCGGCCATGGCACTTACACTCCAGGGCAGAGCTGGCATGATTTTTTCATTCGCTAAAGAGGAAGAGGAGGAGTTGTGCCCAATTTTTTGAAAGCATTTACACTATTATAATGGCTTTGGACAGGTCAGAGATAGCATACAATGCCCATCTATAAGTTTGGACACACCCTAACCCCCATTAAATTCAATGGGAAAGTGTGCCCAAACTTTTGACTAGTACTTCTTTGTTGTTTTAAATGTAAATAAGCCCCTGCATCTCTTTCACTCTTTTGTTTTCAAATGGACAGAGCTAAACAGTTGCTTTCAGGACACATCAGTTTGGTTAAGTGTTTTTGTTTTGTGGCTATTTAATCCCATCTGTAACTCAGCACTGTTTTGTACAAACTGCTAAAAATGTATCAGCGCTGCTGGGAAATCAACAGCGTCCTGCTCTGTGGGAGACTGAGTGACAACTTAGAATCTTCCTAGTTATATGAAAAGGACGTCTCCAGGCTAAGATTCAGCCTGGAATTCATTGAATCTTGAAATTACCATAGCTGTAATGCAAAATGAATGGGTGTCAGGGGCAGCTGTGGATGTGGATGGACTGATGGATGTTTGAAGAACCTTTATTTCCTTTTAATATGACATGATTTAGTTTGCAGAGACCGCAAATTGCACAAAACATCAGTGCTGTAAAGCCACAGTGTGATCAGAATATCTGAATAAAGTATCCACCGTTGGAGAAAGCGTTTATGTGTGATTCACAGCAGCTATAAAACTTATTTAAAAAGCAGCAAAGATTCATCCACTATTGCACTAAATTTGGTGTTTTGGGAGCAGACTTCTTTCTCTTGACATTTCAGAGTTTCACACCATGTTCTTTCTTGCATTAAACTGTCATCTTGGCGGTTAATGTAGCTGATCTCGTGCTTACACTCCAGCTTTAGCCACGGTCCAAGGCAGGAGCCGACGGCGGCAGCTTCTCTTTGAAGCTGCTTTCCATAAGCGATTTCTTCAGTGATGTAATTTCTTCAGAGAAAAACCCTTCAAAGTCAGGCTGATGTTTTATGGATGGCACTACAGTAGGTAGCCGGTTTGCTAGTTGTGCTCAGGGGTGGTAATGGGTATGGTCACTGTGCTGAGAATAGCAATGGGAAGCCTTTGTAGTGAAAGCTTTTTTTTAGGCTTCTGTCTTCTGTGGTCAACTTTTTTTCCTTCCTGTCAAGTGCATTTTATTTAGGTTATGTGTGCACTACTATTACTGGCACAGGGATATCAGTGACCTCTGCTTTCATTGGTGACCTCTCACCACAGAAACATACTGTAAAAATGTCATTTTGACCATGCAGCAAAGAGCACAGGCTGGGAGTCAAACCAAAGCTGACCTAATCTTCAAAATGATCTATGCTAATTGGTGAAACGTGTTGGTTTAAAATTTCTTTTATTTACTAGTTTCTAATATTAAAAGCCATTTTGAGCCTTACCTCAACAATGAGTTTTTAAGAAAGTTTAAGAAACTGCTATGGAAAATGTCAAAGATAAAGCAGAAAGAAATCAATATATTTGTACAAATCAATGTTTTTTGACTTACATACATAAATAATACCAAAAAAAGAAAATAATTTGTACCATTTTATTTTCTTGGCTTCTTAAAATGTCAAATACCTTTTACTAAAAAAAAAATCAAAAGCACATTTTGTTTGTCAGAGTTCTTGCAGAATGTTTTGTTTCTTTTATTTGTTTTTAATGTAATAGTCAAACTACAATGAGAGTGCATCTGACCCGATGCTCACAGACTGAAATGATTTGCCCATGAAGGCAGTAAATCTCTGTCTACCAGCTAATGAGTTTGCAGAATCTGGAGCTTAAACTGAATAACACAGTGATTTTCTATACACTTAAGCTAGACACAGTAGTTAATTATGTTGGCAACTGAGGTCTTTAATCATCTTAGGCCTTTTCCACACAACGTGGATTTGTTCTATTCTTTAATTGTTCTCAAAAGAATGAAAACACAAAAAAGCAAAAAGCAGGACAGGTCTTGATAACCATGCCTGTTCTTGGTTATCTTCTTGGTATATGGCACATTTAAAGGAGACTTGTGAAATTGCCTTGAAGTTAGCTGCTAGGATGGTTTACCACAGCCTCAGTGAGGTTGCAGTGTGTTCTTAGAGTGCTGTTGATCTTATGCTGTACAGTTTCAGACATTGCAGGACATATGCATTGTATCCAATGAGTCATAGACAAGTTTGTCTGTCTGGTTTTAGTTCCGGGTGACAGTTCTGTCAACCAACAACTAGCATTTGGCTCCTTTGGACTCTAAACCAATTCCTTTCTGTGTCTGCCATGTCCTAATGTGCCCACTTATCTTAGCAGCTGTGATGCCCGACAAAAGCTTTCATGTGGTGGAGGCAGGTTTTCAGCTGATTGTTGGATGGCACAGTTTTCTTCTAGGCATCAGTTTTAGGACTGTTTGTCACTGGGTCAACTCAGGGTGGGTCTCATCCCAGAGCAGTAACTGGACCTTATTCAGGGAGAGAGCTGTGGTCTACTCTTGGTTATTTTAAACCACTATGCTACACTGTTTTGTGGCACCTCATTCTCCCACGTATGTTTAGAGTATTTTTCTTTCTCCAGCATTGGCGGACTACCTTCTTTGGTGTTACCCTACCACTTGGAGTACACTTTAGCTGGATTAGTGGAGAACAGCCAGTTTATTTCCCTAGCTTTTATTTCTCTTGTAGGTACACTCATTACGAGGTGGTTAGGCAATAGCATTGTAGGTGCTAACTGGAAGGTGGTACTTGAGCCAACTGGTCTCCAATCCAGATCAAGGTGTCTCTATATACAGCTTCGGTGCTTTTATACAAACAGCACCAGTCAAAAGTTTGGACACATTTTACATTGGATTTAACTCATTGGCGACCAGCTGTAGAGAGCTGCATGCTATCGCCATTTTGGTGTTTTTTTGGCTCAACTTTCATGACTGAGGACTGTTGTAGTGTCTGTGCCTCGGGGCTTCCTTGGGAACGCACTCAAAGTGTTGGGTGCATTGCATGTCTATGCCCAGAGAGCGGATTTGGGGTGTGTTTTGATGAACGCACGTAGCCAAATCGGTCCTTTGTATCCAGAATGTGTAAAAGCGGAAAAAAATATATGGGAACGACGTGCCTGGCAGCGAATGAGTTAATGGGAAAGTGTGTCTAAACATACAGTTGGTAGACCCCATCTGCATCAATAACTTTATCCCACTTATCAAACTCTCAGTAGTTTAGTTGTTACAAAAATGCAACATCTTTTTATAACAAGAAATCCACAGTTTGACCAACAGTGGTAACTTTAATGCTTCTCAGTCTGTAACTTTCATTCCTCAATCTTTGTTTCCAGCTTTGTCATATTCATCTGTTATCAAGTGGGTTGAATTCCTCTGCGGGTGGGGTTGAGTTTTAATTTGTCTTTGCAATATGTTTATCACCACAGAGTAGTAACCGCTGTAATTATACCATGTGATGAAACCGCTCACATACAGAGCTCACCCAGAGGATCTGGGGAAATATGTATAATTCATGATGCAGATTGTATTTTTAGCTGCTTTGACTTGTTGTTTCGAATTAGAGAGGTTGCATTAAACAAGGGACACTGTAAAGAAGATGAGGATCTGCGTCTTCAGTGAATAGTTTATTTTCCTTCTGGTGTTACTTCCAGCCACTTCCTCATGGGGCAGATGGGGCTTAGACTTGCATCTTTTTTTTCCATTCTTCATTTAAGTTTTTTTTCACCCTTTATATTCCTTGCAACATGAAAAAGTAACATATCCATCAAATCTAATTTAATGTCATTATTTATCCCTATTACGTTCATGATAAAGTGGTCTAAGGACAACCACAAATTCAAAGCAGCACCAATACTCCAAACATACTCTGAATTTCATTACACCACATGGAAATTTTAACTTTGAATCACCCACATTTCCCTGTTCATTAGACATAATTTATTTGGGTAACCTGGGAGTGCACGCTTTGATTTCAGATTGGAGATGACAGACTACACGATGTTTGAATCATACGGAGTAAATCTTGAACATTGATCTGAAATCTAGGAACACTGGAATTACTGGCGAATGAAGATGTATTCATGGCTGAAATGTAAGGTAATTTAAAGTTAGTGTTGTTATGTGGGATTTATGGTTATCATATTATTTATGATTACCAGGCAAATTAATATAAGCTGATTTGATACCATCCTTCAGCTGCAGTAATGTTTGTCGTTTCAAACAAATGGTATAATTACAATCTGCCTCTCATGCTACATGCTACTACATAACCAATATCCTACGCCTATCTAATTTGAGTAGTATATTTAAGCTGGAAATGTATTATATTACACTATCCTTCCCCAGATAGCAAAAATATATTTGGTCCAAAAGTAAATTTTGCTTTGACCCAAACATGGCCTTGACCTATATTGACGAAATGTGAGTGTGGGTGCCAAAACTCAGCCACATGCCCACCAGATGTGACCACAACGCAGGTGTCCTGTGTATTTCTGGCCCACAAAATTATTTTGGTAATTAATGTCCAGACCGAAAACTGACAACAGCACTGCATGTGGCCCACAGGAGACTTGCCATAATCCAAGCCAGGGCCGTAACTGAGCCACACGCTCAAAGCAGCCTGGCTTCGGCATGAACATGTCTACTATATGGGCTATGCCTGCTGCCACCAGACACTTTACACCGCTTGCATTTTGAAATATTTTTTAAATGTGACTCTCAGCCCTGATTTGATAGGTTATACAGGTGGCTAAGTTGCTCTAAAACGTTCCCCTTGTAGCTTCTCTGTTTTTATGTGGGAGATGCACAACCCCAAAGGACTTGATACACACCAGATATTCTGACAGCAGTGTTTGCGTGTGCTGCCATTGTTCATTTCAAGTATTTCTGTACTGTGAAATGCAATATCCTGGGAAATTCTCTGCTCTTCATTGAGGGTGTTTCTTCATCAAAAAGAGCACATTAGTGGTGTGTGCACAGAGCAGATCTGGTGCTTTATGTCTTTGTGGTTGTTCAGAGATATGTCCATGCCATAACCCTAACTACAGGGGTTTGTCTTCTTGGAAAGCCAGTCACATTGAAGCTGTTTGGCACTTTAACTAGCACTTAAGGACCCAGACCAGACAAGCTCTGTATGTTTTTGAATGTTGGCTGTAATGGTTAGTTAATCTCGGAGGCGTAAGCGATGTAGGGGGGGGGGGGTCTGTTTCAGAGAGTACTGAGAATGTGATGATTAATTAAACTAGAGGATGTTTTATTATTTTTTAATATTTTGTGGTATTTGTATACATTTGTGCAAATATAGCTCAGTCAGGATTTATTTATGTGGATTTTCTGCATAAGAGGGAAGAGACTGGAAAACAGAGAGTGAAGGTTTTAAAGGGTCACAGTTTGAGTGTCTAAACTTCAATCTCAGTCACATGGAGTGCACATTCACGAGTTAAACCACCCAGTGCCCTGCAATAAAAGAATCTAATAAATTACTTCTTAAAAGGGAAGTTTTCCACATTCACAGGATGACCTTGGAAGAAACTTGCTGAGATATTACACCGAGATTCATCAATATGCCTCAGTTATCTCCATGAGGGGATCAACATACATCCAGAGGATAAACCTGCACAGGAGATTTGCTCTGATTTGGCAGCAGTTTGACAGTGATTTCCTCAGGATTTCTTCACTTACAGGTCTGTGTGAGCATTCATTTTGATCAGTTTTCATGTCTTAACTTCAAATGTGCAGAATAGAATAAAGGCGGACTAGAATCAGGACTCAATGAAATCTTAAAAAGCCTTCAGTGTTTCCACCAAATGACCTTTTCTGAGAAGTATAGCAACACAAGAGGAGGTTTGTTGTGTGAAAGAGATCAAGAGAAATTCAAGCCAACAAAGAGAAGACAGAGAATGGCTTTGGGATTAATTTTTGCTTCATTTCCATGTTTAACGAGGAAACAAATACATTCTGCTCCAGTTTGATGCTAAAAGTTTCAAGGGGTTTATAGAAATCTGTATGTATAAGAAACATAGAACAGTAAACAATAAAAAAAGTGATAGTTATGAAATGTAGATTAAAGGAAAAACATCTATCACAATGATAGAACCGTGACCATCATGATATTATTTCCTGGTTTCTTATGTTTAAAAAATAATACATTCAAGTTATAAAATTACACAAACTGTCTCATTTCACACACTCTCAATGTTTGATCTTTTTTATGTGCTGAGCACTTACAAAGTCACCCCTATGAGTAAAATCACTTTTACAGAGTTATTCTCTCAGTTTCCAGTAGCTGTGTCTTTTTGACCTGTCTCCAGCGGCTTTGTGATGTAAAACGGCTGACATCCTGCCTGTGATCGTCTCTATGGTTGCATGCATTAGCTCACTTTAACACTTACCTGCTTTCTTTTAAAACATATTGCTGAGTCACTTAGTTGCATCACCTGGCAAGAATACTTAGCACACTGGCTTTCTTTTTAAAGTAATTATAATGATCATGCAGGGTTTTATGACAGACTTGAATTTGTGTCCTTTGTATTCCCAATTAGATCTTTTTGCTGGTAAGTTTCAAAGGTATTTTTGTGTTTTTTAATCTGACCAAGTAGTTTTGTTGTCTTGATCTTAGCAATAGTTTTGAAAACCTAAGGAACAGTGCCATTGCATAGGAGGGAAATAATATAATAAGCGCACAGAGTCATCCCATCCCAAGCTCTATGACTAAATTATGCACTGACATAACTAATATTTTTTAGTAATGTATCGTAGTGGTTAGCGCTGTGACCTCACTGTAAGAAGATTGCTGGATCAAACCAGTGGGAGGCTTGTATAACAGCCTTTCTGTGTGGAGTTTTGCATGTTCTCACTGTGATGGAATTGGGTTTCTGTCCAGGTATTCCACCTTCCAAAGATATGTGTGTGAGGTTAGTTGGTCAGTATCTTCCTATAGTGAGTGCAAATGGCTGTTTGTCTCTCTGTGTTGGCCCTGTGATGGTCCAACAACCCGTCCAGGGTGTACCTGGATAATAGATTGCTTCCCCCCTGCAATCCTGAGTGGTATGGAAAATGAATTAATTTCAACAATCTCCTCTCCTCATAAAAACTGTTTGGTCCACAGTTTGTTCTTCACAGAATGTGTACATGTGTGAGCAAACACCTGCATTTTAGGACAATAAAGCCCCCCCGATACAATTAAAACTTGAATGATTTAAAGCATAGCATGAGAAGTCTGTAGGACATGAAATTGAAGCACAGCAGGTCTGATGCTGATCTTAACTATCACAGGGCCCTGATCTTAACTTTGAATGAGCAAAGGACAAAAATGTCTTTGAGAACAAAAATAAGTTTAATGTTTTACTTTTCTGCCAACACTTCAAATTTACTGTTTGTTTGGCAATCTGTCAAACAGAAACATTTTGCAGATGTTGTAGAAATTAAGCCATCTTTCCCTTTAGAGTATATTTAGACATTAATATCAAAAGAATTGCTCATGTGTTTTATAAGTGGCTTAACTGTGATATGAAAAGCTAATAAAAAAACAATCCATCTGATGATGCAGTTTACAATTTATGTATCTTAAAAAGAGAAACAATAGCGCAGTCTAATACAGCAACCTCACAGGAAGACAGTGCAATGCTCTCATCTGTTCACCCTGCTGTCATCCTGTCTCACTAAATAATTTCTCGATGTCATTTCTTACATCAACCACTGATGTCAACAGCTTTGGAAGTCTTATACGAGCCGTGTCAGATTACGCTATATGCACAAAAATAGCACAGGAAGAAATACACAAGGTTTCAAGCCCAAATCAGAGCAATGGGCTGCAGCTTTATTTAAGGATTGTAAATGTCAGGTTGCCGGCGGCGGCTGTGAGGTGTGAACCCAGGTGCAGGTGAAAACATGGGAGGATTGTCAAATGGCATTTTAACTGATTTATTTCTAATAAAAAAAAAATAAAACAAACAAACTAAAGACTCAGAAAAAACACTACTCACTGTAGTAACATGAAAAAACCACTAGAGAACTCAGACTAACCGTAAACAATGATCCCACAACCAGAACTGAAACCCCACAGACTAAATACACAGAAC
>JBAMHV010000008.1:6921542-6939922 GCA_037177535.1 Pseudomugil gertrudae
CCACACTAAGTGAGACTCTTCCAGGCCCGATGAACGCCATTTCCTTTCCAAGTTCCTTGATATCTGTTTGAAAGCTCAAAGCTGGGAGAGAAGCTTAACGTTCCAGAAGAGACTCAGAGTAGAACCACTGTCCCTCCACATCGAGAGGAGCCAGATGAGGTGGCTCCTCTGAGGTGTACCGGCATGTTACTGGGAAGATCCAGGTCACACAGGAGGAATTATGTCTCTCAACTGGCCTGGGAACGCCTCTGGATTGAGCTGGCAGATGTGGCTGGGCCCTCCTTAGAGTGCATTGTTGAGTCAAGCTAACATCAGAGTTCAACCTGACAATTTAATTGGATCACCTGCCTTACTGCAGCCTACATGCGCGGAAAGGGAATTGAGTTATTGAGTGGTGTATGTTAGAAAACAATGGCACAGTGGTCAAAGCTTATACAAAGCCTCTGACTCCAGTGTAAGAAAAATATGTTTTAAGTAATAACGGTTATGTTCTTTGCAGTCAAACTGATTACTTTTAAGCTTTTAAGTCTGTAATGTGTAATATGCCACATCTAAGGGAAATCCTACACCTTGAAAATGATAAGGCAGTATCAGCAGGCTCAGTTCAATATAAGGCCTACTTTTTCACCAGATGTCAGATTAAAGAGGAAGACACTGGTCTAAAAACTGTTAACTGTTTTACGGGTTCATGCCAACCTGTTTTCCCAACAAGAAGAGGCTTTTGACCCATCCTGTCACCCATGTTGCTGTGCTTTCAGTTAGTATGGCAAGGCAGTATTAATACATTTACTTTCAGTCACTTTCAGAACTGTGTAAGAAACTATGACAACACAGACCTATAAGGTTAAGATTGGTAACTTATTAGCAATGGCCAATGTGAGGTACAGAAACTGAACACTGAATTAAACAAGGTAAATGCTGTGACAGAGCAGAAACAAAGTCTTCAGTCATTTACGTCTCTCAAACTAATATATTTTGTTGTTGATTATTAAATGTCTTCACAGCAGCCAGAGGTAGCTATGATGAGACAGGGGTCACATAGCATCCTATCTAATCCTAATCATCTTGGCTGTTTTTAAGGTTGAGGAAAAATCAAAACAGATCAGGTTGAGGTCAGAAAAATTCAAGTTATAGCTCATTTGTGGATGCTGTGGTTTAATAAACACAATGTAAAACAGACAGTGCTAATTGCATAGCTAATGAAAGTGTGTAACTGTTCATTTAAAGGCAGACTGGTGAGTCTAGACACAGGGATAGATGACTGGTGGATAAAAAAGCAATACATTGCATAGAGTTTTAATGAGGCAACAAGGGACTGTCCGTCAAACAGTTGCATCTCAGAAGGGACACACATGCAAACACATGAGCATGCTTTATTCGTTTATATACACATAAACAGAGGAGAAAACACACAGTGCATTCAAGCACTCAACACAGAAGAACGACAGTAGAATAACACATCTGCATGGACATATTGCTCGTTTGGCACTGATCTGAGACATGTTGTGTCTTTACTAAAACATGCCTGTCTCAGACAGGATGGATAGGCTTACAGGGTCAACGGTTTAAGCTGAATGTTCCCCATGTCAGACATGTCAGTCATATCATGGCTAGCTGCATTCACAAAGCAACAGCAATATCGGAGATTACCACTTTGAAATGCAGAACTAAATATCCCTGCATTATGACGCTGAAATATAGACCTAAAAAAATCCAAGATTATACTTCAGTGAATTAAAGCCTTTAGGCCTAATCCATATTCAGAGTCTTGTCTGTAGCTGGGTTGTAGGCCTCTGTAACCTAGTTCTGATGCCTGTTATTGGGGAAAGCTGCTTTGTACTGGTCAGTTGTGTGATGAGAGCTTGGACACGGTCTGTTGAGTTGACCTATATTTGGCTGGCTTCCTTGTCTGCACAGTGGAACGCTCAAGCTCTCTTGTCTTTGGTTCTTTAGGCCAATGTTTACAATTTCCCTCTGGGATAAATAGCATGTTTTTCATTTAATTTCAGTAGGACATCTGGGCATCTCCCTGTGCTCTCACACAGATATCTGTTCAAGTTCAACCTTTTATGTATGGTCATGTAGAAAGAACCAGAGTTTTACTCACATCTGTACACACTGTAGAATCAGAACTTCATCCACTGTAAGCAAATAGGAATATGTGTATTTCTGTCATCCACTGCTCGCTGCTACTTTGCTTTCTGAGCACGCTCATATTGTCAGTGATAAAACCTGAATTTTATGTTACAGCATCTTGGAAACAGTTAATGTAGAGATACAAATATAACCAGTCCTTTGATTGAGGACAAGCCCAGGCTGGTTGGTGTAAAGACTCACTGGGACATTAGTATGAAATGCAATTGTGTTTTTATTTTGCTATATTTGAGCTTTGGATGTTGTGGTTTCCAGGTTTGAATAGCTGAAAAAAGGAGATTTATCAAACAATTACTCGTCAGTCAGTGTGAAAATCAGCCTGTAAACAGACTGATCAAACTGGACTTACAGCACTCTGGTGTTTTTTTTTAAATATATATTTTACCTTGAATGGAACAACATCAATAAGGATCTAGTAGCATTATTCGACTTAAGAGTTGCTGTTTGTGCATTGGTTGAGTGAATATAGAGCCAGGTTTGAACCTTAAGCATTGAAATATAAACTGATTACAACAAGCAACATCTGTTAGCTCCTTTCTGTTAGCTTTGAATAACTAATACATTAAATTGACCTGGGAAGGCACAACTCTCTTTTTTGTCTTCTGCTTTGTAGAGAAATTGCAAAAACTTTGTTTTTTTTCTACTATAAAATCTAAAAACAGTCCCACGAGGTACTCGATGTCTTCAGAGTTGGCCGCTAAAAGTGGTCATAATCAACTTCTTTTTGATAAGTGAAGTTAAAGTAGAGTAAGTACTGGTGCTGTAGTTTCAAATATCAAGATATTTTTAAATAAATAAACTTTCTTATGTGTTTTTCACTAAGTATTTTAGCAAGAAAGAATAATTAGCAGATGTTTACAACTACAAGTCCTAAACAGGGGGATTTTTATTTCTTTTTTAGTTTGTACTCCAACTACAAAGCATTTACCTACTCAAAATACTCTTTTCAAATGCCACTGGTACATTGCAAAGTGAACTGGGAATTTTTTTTAGATGCTTGGATTTCTTGCGGAGGCATTGCTCTGCAGCAACACTGCCGTTCAGAATTGCATTGATGGAAAAAAGAACAATAAACACAACATTATACGCACAATAGGAGATGGAAATGTGCACGATGAACACGATGAGCACATCATGGCCATCCATTTAAGGTTGTTGAAATAGCTTTAGTGACTAAATGAATCAAATGATTTGACATCACTGATAATGTTGATATAATAACTCATGGTTATGTGGTGAGTTCACAATGCAGCGCGTCATCACTGACCGAGGAATTAAATATTAGTGATGCTGTTTTTGAACCTTTCCATTAAAAGCAATCATGTGACTGGTGTTAGACTGTCTCTGTATTTTAGCACTGCATGCATGATTCTCTATGACCACAGTGACTGATCAAAGGGATCTCTTATTCTACGGAAGTAACTTGGAAATACTCCAACTATTCTCTTGAAATACCTAGGCAAGTTATCTAAGCCCATTTTGATGTAAGTGGTCTGATAGAACATTTTAAAGGATGTTATTTCGAGTTTCCTCCATTGATCTTTTGCTTTGAGGATTGCGTATTTAATTTGACGAAGCTTGTGAGCTGGAAGAACATTAAGGCCACACAGTTTTATGTTCTAGGAAGGTATTTGACCCACAAACTCCAGTGTTATATCTACAAACCTCCCATTTTTTTATACTAGTGTGACAGGTTAAATAAGACTGGATGGTGGAAGTAATAAAATATGACAGCTTTCCCCATTGTGGACTCTTAATCTCTTTGCTCTGTCAAAAGGCAACACTACTTGTGTGTCAAAGTTCACTTTGTATCTTTGCAAGCAAATCAGCTGATTCATTTGATCATTTTTTAAATAATTTTAGGAACTAAAGGGAAGTGCCGCATTCTGACTACATGGGACACTGTCCATCTAAATTAACAAATATCTGCCTGAAATTTTTACAAAACCAGCCTGCTAAAGTAAAGGTATTCTCCTGATCAACATGTGACCATGTTTATTATGGTTAGTGGCTGTTTTCTGCCAGCCAAAAGCAAACGTTAGTTAGGTGAAGTGGATTTTGGATTTAGGAGAGAGAGAGGAAGGGGTGAGCACATTAATATTTGAGATGAGAGTAATGATATTATGTGTTGTCACCTCAGGAAGAACAAAGATGACTAGAGCTGGGGAAATGTTTAGAGTTGATTTAAAAGAAAAGTTTTTATTTCACAGTCACAGAAACACGAACGGATGTGATGTGTGTATGTATGTTTGTTTGTAGAGCGATAAAGTGGTACAGTTTGTGCTTGGGCTCAGAGTACAGGAGGGGAGGGTGCCTAAAGAGCTTAGGTGCACTCTAGCATTACAAGTTCAAATCCAACCGTTTGGGCCATTCTCTGTCTGTCCTTTGCTCGACGTTAATGAAGTAGAAATTTGGTGGAGTGAAAGGTGTTAAAAACAGGTCAAGTGAAGAAAAGTAAGCAGGGGGAGAGATTGGATAGAAGGAATTCAGGTTTAGCTGTAGAAGAGCAACAAGGGGGTGAGGAGGAGGAGGATGGGGGGTGCAACTGGGAGGTCCATTTGGGGGAACAGAGGACAAAATGGAGGCAAGGTGGATGGCTATGAAAAATTTAAGTTGAAAAACACTGATAAGAAAATATGGATAGAGAAGAGTGGAAATGTTCCAAAATGGAAGCCAGGTCAGTCTCCACTGACCAGAGCAGCATTCTGGAATAAAGATGTTGTTTTTTCTCTTCCTCATCCTCTAACATCCTCCTACTTTGCTTTTCTCCTCAGCTCACCTCCATCTTTCTGCTGCCCTCTCTGTGCTGTCATTCTCCAGCTTCCCCTTCGTTCTCATCCTTCCACTCTGCTCACATGCTCCACTTTTTGAACAGGAGCTTCCCACAGTTTTTATGTATGTGTGTGCAAATTGCTCATGGCAAGCCTTTCATCAGTGTGGAAAGCTGGCTGATGCAGCCGTTATACCAGCTCTGTGCTGCATCAGGATTACATGGCACATCAGGAGTGTGTGTCCACCTACGTTTGGTCAAACACAGGAAGGCACATAACATTAAATGTTGAATTTTTGGTGTTTTGTGTGTGTGTGTGTGACAGTCCTACTACTGGGTTTCTTGAAACTGACTAATGTAATACCACATTTTGACTTTAAGTTGTATTTATTCTGGTGATGGAATTAAACTAAATACTTTTATTAGTTCCCTACAGTCCCTTCAATTCAATTCAGCTTTATTTGTATAGTGACACTTTACAATGTCATTCAGAGCACTTCACTGACATCAATTACTGACATCAATTCAAAATCAATTGCCTAAAAGAAACCAAATGATTGCATCGAATCTTGACTTTGATGAATTCTCCCATCCTAAGCATGCATGAGGCAACAGTGGGAGGAAAAACTCCCTTTTAACAGGAAGACAAAAGACAAAGGACCCGGCTCAGAGTGGTAAGTCATCTGCCTCGACTGGTTTAGATGCTTAGTGACACAATCAGAATACATTTTTTCAAGTTAAAAATAGCTTTTTTGCCCTGAGAAATATTAAAGTACTATTGTGTTTGATAATGCTGTACAAAAATACAATAATGTGCAAAAGTCTAGAGGCACCCTTCGTATTATTTGGCATACTTCAGCCTTTTCGTCCTGCTTTTTTTTTTAATTGTTCTTCTATGGAGATAATTTCTGATCAGGCTTCTGTGTAGATAGATTTACCAAAGGTCCGTACACATTTCTCAGGTTCTGTGTCAGGTCAATAGATATATTTCAGATTTTTTTATCACTCTTGGATATTGTTGAAAATTGGTTCTTTGCTACATTGTATTTTATGTGTAGATAAAAGGTTAATTTCTTGAATTAGTTGTTTTTTTATGATCCATAGGTTAGTGTTAAAGGCCTTTGAAAAGTGAGATTGCTCTTATTGTTCAGATATAAGGAGTGCAATGAAAATGAGTGACAAACCAAGAAAGGCCTTAAAATAAAAACTGTGAATGAAATATGTTCAGGAAAGTTGGGAAACCTGTTGTTCAAGACTACTAATGTTTTTAGACCAAATGCAGTATTTGTTTTTACAACTGCAAGACAGTTATAGCTGTTTTTATTCTATGCAGTTGTGGTCTTTTCCTTGGTACTTTATGGGCTGAAACTTCTGGGTCTGATATGCTGGAATTACCCAGAGGACAGCTGTGCCACTGGACAGCGTAAAAACAGCTTTGCTCTGTATGCTGCAAGCTGTGTTTCGGATAATCCTGACCCTGAGATTATCAGGATCGTTTCTTACTTTTGAGTGGGCTGCAACCAACCCTACATGTGCATGTACTTTAAAGCTGAAGTTACACCTATCCATTTCTTTTCAAATAATATGTTTTATTTACTAAAATATAGAGTCTAATAAATCTTAGAGTCCAAAAACTCAATGTGAGCTCTCTGGCTGTAGAACCCCTCTTATCTCTATTTTTGATACTTATGATCAGAAAGCCTAATCTGCAATCTCCTTTTGTTCTTACACAGCAGAGCCCACAAAGACATTTCAAAGGATAAACCAGATGAGATCTCTGACCTTACCACTATTGTCATTATAATTTTTTTTCCTTTTATCGCCCGTGTGGAGCTCTCAAAAGTGGTCTCCTTTGGTCATGGCATGGTGGTTCACATGCACAGTTGCAGAGAAAAGAGCGGTTAAAGTTGTCTGACATATAAATCTGTATTCACCAACCCATCACTTTGTTTACCACTACTTAACTGTGTATGTAGGCAGAGTTTAGATGTCTCAGCATCTCTCTGTGTGTCTTTGTTTCCCAGGAGGTATGCCAGTACCTGAGGTGGCCTCTGACATTGCGAGTGCCGCCGCCATGTTGAGCCCCGTCCTCAATGCCTCCAACGGAGATGGCTCGGAGTCTGAAACCACCTCGGCCATCCTCGCCTCCGTCAAGGAACAGGTTAGATGTCTTGATGCATGTGTATCGGTGTGTATGTGTGCAGGAAATATGTGGAATGTTGTTGCAATTACTGGATGATGAATAGTAGAAAACAGGGGGGATAATTCCTCCATCCTTTCAAGGCAAAACAAGGTGACAGTAAACAGTAAACACAAATGATGGAATACCTAGCTAAGCTAGTGTGTCACAAATATGTCACTTCATCCTGATACGTTAGTAGGAAGCTTTAGGGGCCCGGTTACCCCATTCTCCATATTTTGTCAAAGTCTGAGGAGCTTTGGTGGAAAATCCACATGTGACGACGCAGCATATAAGAGACTCAGTCACCTTGATTTTATTTCCAGTAGAGCTAGGATTAGGCTTTAGAGCCAGAGTCTGCTTGACATTCATTATGTATTAATGAGGGTTAGAATATTCATCGCTGTGCTCAGATGTTTCAGAAAGTGTTCATTTTTGGTGCTTTTGTTGTTGTTGTTACTTTGTGTTTCTTTAAACAGGGCTTTCATTTTTGTATTTGAGATAAATGCTGTTTCTAACGTGTCCTGATTTTTAACTGTACTAAACTTGAAAGGTATTTCCAGACGTACAGTGAGATGAAGAGAATTATTCACATGTTATAAATAACTTTACAAGGCTTTAAACATGTGAGTCTAATCAGTTCAGACAGTATAGTTCAATTAGGGACAGACTTTTTCATTTTCTCAAGTACCTGTTTCATGTCCCTTCTATAATTTCCACTGTCAGGTTATTATAAGTCTATTTGACCAGTTACGTGTGGATTAGTGACTAAAATTCAGAATGCAGCAGTGTGTCTGAATCTGAGACTATATGATGCACTACATAGTATCACCAGTGACTGATTAGCATTACCAAATTTGTAAATAACATTACAAATGTTAAATGTAACACATTTTATTTTTGTTAGCAGTCGGAACACCGCTTGGAGACTCAGGGAGGATTTCAGATGAGATCCTGAGCTAACAGCTTCTCAGAACAGGGCCACAAAACAACAGTTTTTAAATCATCTGCAACAGCACAAACCTCAATTATGTAATCTAAATCTTTGCCAACATAAAATGCAATCATTTTAACACACCATCACTGCTGCATTACTATTTACTTTGCTACTGTTTTCTTAACAGAACATTTGCATTGCTCTCATAATTGTATTCATGGGGAGGGCTCAATGTCCACCTTCAGTTGTATCAGACTTGTTGGCTAGTTTTCCTGTTGAGGATGACTACTACAAATACTTAACACATGATAAGTGTGCATTCCCAGCATTACTAATTTACACCACGTTAAGTACTTTTTTTATAAAGCCAATTCTGCAGCAATGTTGCAACAGATGCACTCATTTCTCTAAAGAGGGACTAAGTGTTTTTTTAAACCAAAATACCAGTATATGGGTGAGTATAAAGTACATGGTGTTATTATATATTGACCACTGTGGAGCTTTAATGCACTAAAGTTCATGTTAATCCATCCAGCAGTTGTCCGACTATTTAATCTGCAGTAAAATGTTGAACAGATGGACCAACATTGTCACCCAAAGAGCTTCAACACGACACTACTGTGTTTAAAATGACTTTCAACCAGCTTACAGATAAGTACCAATAAATGTCAGTAACATCAACATAGATTAAAAAATATGCCAGTGTCAGATCCTATTATGTGCTTAAGCTTAAATCTATGTAAGATTCTGTTTACAAAGTTTCTGAACTTGTTTGAAGCCTATTGTGGCTCCAAAGAGACCTTAGGAGATCAGCTGAATTGCCTTACATGTGTCAGTAACAGTTGGGGCTGAAGACTAAAAGTCTGCAGGTTCCCCATCAGCTGTACACATTCTGACTGCCTGCTTGCATGCCACCTGAATGATTCAGGGCTCTTTTGGTTTTTGACAAGTCAAAATAAATAGGTCACACTGTCAGAATGATGGATGATGGATTTTTTTTTACCCCTTCCCCCCTTTTTTTCTTCTTTTTTTTGGAGAGCTGGAAACTAGCCTTTGCCTACACACAACCAGAAACTCACACATGCACTGGTCAGCTACACACACACATCTTTACAGATGGTCTAGAGCATGATAATGGTTTTATGATGAGAATGTGTAAATTGGAAAAGGCTGAAGGGAAGAAAATAGAAATGGAGGGACTAGTGTTTGATCAGAGTAAAGACAAATATACAGTTGCTCTGTAGCTTCTCCATCTTCATCCTCTACAAGCTCTGTTTGTTATATTTCATGCCCCTTTGCCATGGCACAACTATTACCACATTTTCAAGCTAGCCATTTATCATTTTCTTTAATACTTGTTTTTACAGAGTATAATTTTTCAATATGCTTGGGCTGGTGCCAATGTTTGCTACCAGGCTATAAAACAAAAGAAGACAAGGCGTTTTTTTCTAAGCAGGGTGCCCAAGCATAGATACACATGCTGCACAGCTTCCTGTTCATTTCAGAATATAAAGACAGGGTCAGGCATGAGAGACCAAGGAAAAGCCACGTGCACACTTGGACACACAAACTCAGCCTCTTTTCCCTGAGCTGACTCACACCAGGAGATCCCTGCTGCTTTTTCCTGTTTCTTTCTACCCATGAGACTGATTAGCCATTCAGCGTTGTATTTATCACATCTGTCAGCTTTTGTCTTCATATTGTTTATCATCTCTACTGTCACCATAGATGGAATTGAGGGAAGCTCAGTTTGTGGTGTGTAAAAGTTTCATTCCAACGGGAAGAACCTGACAAAGTGTCTTACAGAATGGCGGACACATTGAAAGTGACATTGATTAGCTGTCTTTTGCTTAGTACCTCAAGCATTTAACAATCTAGGCCTTTGTGGAATATTAATATGAATATGTGTTTAAAGGGCATGTGGCATTCTTCATCATGTTTTTTAGCTTATCACTTTATATCATGTTATTACTTGTAAGGCTAAATTCACCTGGCAGTGGGCCTCAGCTAGAGCGTGAGAATTATCCACCATGCAACCACTTAAAATGCAAAAGGATTTGCCCAGTACGGAATGTCTACTAACTATTACAGAGCGGGACTCTATTGGGAGGAATGGATTAGGTGAGAGGCAAGACATCAGCCAGGGGACAGCAACAGATGAGGGTACTTTTCTGACCAAATAAGTGAGCATAAGCAGTGAAATGACAGGACTGGTTTGGCAGAGTGGGCACAAACTGGCAACCATCCGTACAGAGCCAAGCAAGGAACTGCAAACATGAATGTTCAGACCAATTCCTGGCTACTGTTAGTCACGCACCCACTCAGTCCTGTCCAGACAGAAGCCATTCTTCAGGTGATACAGGTGCTAGCTCTCAGCCACTATTCACCTGGCCAGGGCTGAGTGAGCAAACCAGTCAACAGTGGTTGTGCATCCTCCTGAATACTATCAGGTACACTCAGCTGGGGGGAGCCTCAAAAACATTTCCACCGGACAAAAACGAGTGATCCCCAGCTCAGAGAGGTCTGCACTCTTTGCATTACCGCACTGTGACAGGGATCATGAGTTTCCAGAAACTCCTTTACATATGCTGCCTCCCTCTGGAGCATGGTTTCTGTCCTGTGAAAATAAATTTAATCTATGTTGATAGGGGTATTTTTACCCAATGCTTAGTAATTTATGTAGGTGCACTTCAACACGGGGAACAAAAATGACATATTTATTGCTTTTGTAACTGTAAATAAACAAAGAGCTATTCACATGAGCAACTATTGTTTGCACTTATCAGCCCCAAATACATTTCACTCAATGTGTCAAAATTAAAGCCATTGGAAATTTAGCTTACATTAAAACAAGAGTTTAAAAGCAACACTATGTTGAAAGTAGATCTAGTTTTTGCATCAAATGGACTTTTACCACACCTTTAAGATCTGCATCTATTAATAATGGAGCATACCAAACAAAATATATATTTTGATGAATTGAAAATACACATAATCTGTAATGTTGCACTGCTGCATGCTATGAGCATATTTACTGGTCACCCTGCTGTATCTCTGCAGTGGTGATTTGCTGTGCAGTTCACCTACATAGAACAGTCTGGATCTGAGTGTTCCAGTTCTTTAATGCAAATATGTGCATATTCTCCTACCAGTCGGACAATCAGGAGACATATGCTCCATACACTCATTTTGAGAAAGATATTTTCCAGAGGAGGTGGTTATCCCCCATTCTGAAATAATTACAACCTCTCTGGAGGTATTATGGGTGCAAAGCTAACTTAAAGGTGTCAGTGATTTGAAATACTTTAATGAGAATGATCATTAAAGGTCTGCTTTTCAAAAAAGACCTACAAAAGTATACATGGTTTAATTGGGTTTTACTTTTTGTTGGCAAGGATTCTGTATTTTCCAAGGTTTGCTTCAGAAGCTTCAAATGCAAGTGGTGGTAAACACGTTTAAAAATAGTACAGCGACTGATTAAACATACTGTAACCAATGGTTTACTGTGGAGAGGAAACACTTGTTAAAATGTAACATCTGTGGAAAGCTGATTTAAAATCATGAGTGCGTAAAGTGTTCAGACAGCTGTAAATATAAAGTTGAGATTTATTTGTCAGAGTTTACTCTCCAGATGCTGTAAACAATCTGTTGTTGGTCAGGTTATAATCCATACTAGCAGTCCCTCACAGAGGTTCTGTAAATTCCCATTTTAACATCACTGAATGTTTCAGTGCATCGTTGTCTCAAGGACAATTTTCACTATTAAATGAAATTCAGATGGAGATGGAATTCAGAGGACCCAGAGGAAAAAATTCTAATATAAAATGTTTTAATTATTTTTTTTATCAAATATATTACCTGGATTCTTTTTAAATTGCTCATCTTTAATTTGAGACAGCTGAAAACTCGAGGACGTAACAAGTTTAACAGGTCAGTACAGAAGTTAGAGCCATAGCTCTAAAATAAAACATGTCAACTTCATTAAGTTTTCCTGTTTACTGTGATTCCAAATGTATTCAAATGGTTGCAGAAACATACAATTTTTATTCTGAGTGTGCAGTTTTCAAACACAGGCCTAAAAAACTGGCAGAAAGCTCAAAAGATTAGAGTGACTAATAGAAAAAATATTTTAAAAAGTAGATACATAAATAAAAAAAAACAAAGGTAAAAGCCTGTTGTGTTCCCCATTAAACAAAACATCCAGATGCTCTTGTTCTTTTTACTCCAGAAACAGAAAACACATTACATTACAGCAATAACCATCATTTCCTACATGCTGGAAACATGACCTCCTGCTGTGCTTCTAGCTGCACCAAGTCTAAAGCGATGATGCAAAACCAGTGGTGAGGCATGTGCTGGAGGAGAGAGGGGAAAAGAAACGAGGCTGCTGGTGGTAATAAAATCTCATGTCTCACGAGAGAGGAAAAAATTCTCTCACCGGGATTTTCTCATATCTGGGTTTAAGACAGTTGGAGAATTTCTTCAGCTCGTAAGCTTCTGGATAATTAATGTGCATCATGCTACTCAGTGACGGGTCATACTAATCAACACAATAGCTGAGAAGGAATTCTCTCGGGCCTGACTTGTAAGTCCTACGGATCAAAATAAAAAAGAGATTATAATGAGGTAAAATTAATTGATGCCTTTACTGTCACTTTACAGCTAATTTAGCTGAGTTTAATTGTTTTAAACTCTGACACTTGCTTATAAAAGCTGATGCACTGTTGAACATTTGCTTGATCAGATTTTTCACACTAGTAAAATACTTTAGAAACATTTTAGGCTTAAAATGGCACATTATAACAACATAACATATTGGACTAGCTTTTTGTTTAAATAACTTTATGTTAATTATATTTACACTTGATGATTCATTAGGTTGTTTTATTGGAGTTTCTCCTCTGCAGCCTTGTGATAATAACACGCTTTTCCCCACTTCCTGCTACTCCCTTTATTTGTTTGTTAAGGACTAATTAAGATTTGTTTTGCATTGGCTAACTAATTAAAATTACCAAAAATAGTTCTCTTCAAAGTTCTCAACAAAGTTAGATATTCCTAAGGAGTAGTTTCAAAGCAGATTAGATATTTATTCTATTTTAATTCTTATGCAAGGGAGCATGGGGAAGGAGGCAGAGCAGATTATTAATAGGACTGGGAGAGATGTTTGAAGAATTGTGTTTTCTTTCCTATCTGAACTCTTAAAACATTGGTATTTCAGAAACTTATTGTTCTTTTAGCTGTATGAAGGCTCATCATGACTTAGCAGAAATTGGGCAATATCTCTCTAATATCCCATTTCACTGCTATTGCATCACTCACTGATACTTTTTAAGAGAGATGTAGGCAGGGTTCCCTTTGATGACATTCTTCAGTGTGAAAGGGTTAAAATTGTTTTAAAAATCTTTGTTCTTTCACAGATGAAATGAATAAAACTAAAAAAAATAGTCTGACACATGACCTTATTATAATAAAAACATTTTTAAAGTTAAAGGCTATAATTACATAACGATGGGTTGCTTGCCTCTAATATCCACCTTGTCGTAGCTGCACCTACTAAGAATTGTGGTTATATTATCAACAGATTAACTTCTAATATCCAAAGCCAGTGGCTTCATGATTGAGAGATCATTGCCGAGAACAATTAGAGATGTTTCTTTTGCACTTTGCAGCAGTTGTTTTTTAGGTCTTTGTTGTGCATCTACCGTAATAGACATGCTTCCTTTTTTGTTCCTTAATCCTTTATCAGGCACTCAATGAAATACGTGGAAAATAAAAAAAATGTAACCATAGAAAAGATGGTTATCGTAATATTGAAGGACATTATGAAGCTTTAAAACCTGCCTGTATAAAGCAGCCATTACTAACAGTTCTTCCCACTTTTGTTTAGCTGAAAACTGATTTCACAAAGTATCTGTGATGCATCCAGGTCTTTGATGATTGCTGTGGTTCTGTGATTTCATGGAAAGCATCCACAGGCATTTTGCATATCCACTGAATTGTGCCCGTATGGTTATTTGGCTAATAAAGGGTTAGAATGTTATTTCTAACCCTTTATTCTGAAAAATAAGGTGGTTGCTGGTCAGATTGGATTTTACAGGCTTATTTTTCTTGAACTTGGAAAAAGTTCTTATTTTCATTTAGAAAACACATAATGGAAGAAACCTAGATAGCATAAGTCACGATTACACTATTCTTTGATAGACTTTATGATGCCAGCAATGTTATGACCCTAAAAAATGTAAATGTATTTTGCATTGACGTCAGTTTTTGATCTGCACAGACAGATTTTTGATCATCCTTGGAGGCACAGTTACATCTTTTCACTGAAGAAAGTCTTTCAAAGTTCTTGACATCTGAATAGTCCTTTGGTAAGATTTGATGATGCAGCATCCTATCAATCTTTCACCAACACTATGAGTGTAAAGTTTTTTAGGAAGGTTTTTTTTTATGCAAGACTGCACTGTGACAGGGACTGAGTGGGTGGAATCTATCCAGCTCTTTGCTTGCCTGGTATATGACAACCATAGTTTTAGTTTTTGTTCATTCTTTCTACAAACCTCTGGATTTGACCTTCTCCATATTAACAGATAACTTTTCAAGTTTTGAGATAATAAATATCAACATATAAAAAATACGGTCCACAAAGAGTATCAGATTATATGAATTGTTTTCTACCATCCATCCATCCGGAAGAAACCAATGATGTTATTTAAATTCAGGGGGAAGGAAGTTATTCCTGGTATGCTTGAGAAAAATGTGAGAACAGAATTGTCACTTTATTCTGTGCTCGGCTGCATAGCTTGCAGAAAAATATGCCGTGAATGTGTTCGGCCTTAACATTCCATGAAAAATAACTTGTAACATAAGAGTAAATGTTGATATAACAGCATCCAGGCATGACTGCTATGACACAGAACTTATCCAGCCAACTGGATGATTTGCTTTCATGGCCTTGAAAGTCATTTTTGTTATTTAGAAACCCATAAGACCAGATGTGCCCGTATTTGCACCTGGCACGTTGTAGATATAAATATACAGAAACACCTCAGAAAGGTAAGAAATAGATTTTCCAGAAAAACATGGTGAACCTCTTCTATATGATTAATATGATGAATATTTTTATCTTTCAAAGTGTATATATGTTGTCTGTAGTTTGAAGTGAAAAGCAAGAACAAGGGAGACAGAAGAGTGCATTATGGGTAAGCACAGTTAGGACTAAGGGGATCTTGCATTTTCCATCTCAATCATTTCGTCAACTTTTCCTCTACCTGCCACAGAGAAGAAATAGGTGGTGGAGATTGACAGGCAAGTGTGTGTAAGTGGGTTCTTGTGTGTTTGGAGTCTAATGTGCCAAACTTGTGATGTGCTATATTATGCAAAAAGGAAGAGCAGATGGCTGACAGTGCAAAGGCTGGGACACCAAACTTGTAATTGGATGAGCATAAGTCTAGCAGTAGATGCTGATTATTTCATTACATGCAAATAAAGACATGCAAAGATGCAGCAATGTGGCCTGAGCTGGGATTTCATGTCTTTCATTAAAGAGCACATAGGATTTCTTTCAGTGTTCTTTTTTTTATCTTTTCCCCAAATGTGCTCTTTCCATTGGAAATATTCTTCACATGTGAAGTTCTATTAACAATTATATTTAATAGACTCATTGATTAGCATCACTTAATAATTGTTTTTAATCTTCTATCTAAAATATAATTGTTTTATTTCTCAAAGTCTGAAGCAATGATGCAAAATCTTCTGTATTGGGTATTTGTTCTGTAATATGTAGCTTGTTTCTATCTCTGAACAAACTTTTTCATAAAGAAATATAAAGTTACAGCCGCTGAACACAGGTACTAAATTATAAACCACTAGTTGCATAGTCTTTCTGTACAGACAGGGTGTAGTTTCTTTAAATACTTAGTCTACAAACATTTCATTCTCTAGCTGCTCACGGCCGTCTCACATTGAGTTAAAGCTGGTCTCTCATACAGAATGTGCATAATTAACAACTGTCCTTGATTGACGTATATAGTCTCTGCTCGATTCATCTTGTTGATGAGATAAAAAGCTAGAAAAAAGATTTGAACATTAAAGGGTTTTTTTCTATACCGTATAATTGAATTCAGGGTTGCGGGGATGTTGGAGCCCATTCTAGCAATTAGCAGGCAAGAGGCAGGGTTCACGCTGGACAGGTCACCAGTCCATCATAGAGCTAATTAAAAGAGTTTCAGCATGAATAGCATCTTTGTTCTGTTTTTTTTTTGGCTATTCTGCTATATTGTTATCCTGCAAAATAGTACAGAGAACATTAAGTGTAAATTCATCTGAATATAAGCAACTACACACACAGGCAATAATGGCTCAAGGATTTTACAGCCAACTGATCGCAGTTAGTTAGCATGATAGAAGCTCTCAACTCAACATTTAGAAAATCTGGTAAAATACTTAAAATCTAAATAGCTCTTTATGGAAAATTTGAAAAAAATGACCAAGCATCTTCTTTCATAGCATAATATTAAAATAAAACTGTATCTCATATGGTCTAGAATAATGTGTGGTTGATTGCCTCCGTCTCGTGGAGGTAATGTTTTCGCAGGAGTTTGTTTGTCTATTTGTTTGTCTGTTAGTAACATAACTCATGAAGTCATGGACGGATTTTGATGAAATCTTCAGTATATGTTGGGAGTGTCTCCTCTGCTTGGCGGGGGTCTGAGCTCTCAGAGTGCTTTTCTAGTTCTAACTGTGCAGGCAGCTAATAGTTGTTATCTTTATTCATACGTCAGTCCAATGATTCAGATTGCTGCTTGTTCATGAGACATTTAAAAGCGAATAAATAAAGATTACTTAAGTTTTCTGGTTCATTTTTGGCTCAGTTTCTGCCTTAAGCCTCTAAATGCCATCTAAACAACTAACATCCATCTTTGCACCATGTCCACCTCCCAGTTATCACAGGTTATGATTGGACCGATTCAGATGTAATTTACCATTTGGTTTTTAAAGACAACTATTTTTCTCTGAACAGATTCTTTGTTCTGGACTTGAAGAGCTGATCATCTCTGTTGTTCACTATTTTCAGCAGTTTATGTAACATAGAAGAGAAAGGGGATAAACAAAGCTCTGCCAAGTCTTTGTCTACTCTTTTTGCTCTTGTATCTTGTGAAACTAAGACAAAGCTTTAGGGGTTTCTTTAAAGTAAAGAGACTTATTTTACTTAAGGAGTAAGACACAGGTTTCCTGACTGGCTTTACTTTAAGCGATATGCAATAAGCTAAGACAATAAAAAGTGTTTCAGTGTCATTTAGGCAACTACTTCCAGGAACTAAAGTTAGCTTTTACACCAAAAGACACCTAAACAATCCCACCTATCTTTTAAGAACCATCACCAGAGGCACTGTACTGTGAATCACTGTGTTTAAATCTTATTTTATCCCTGACATAACTTGCTGGACAATAAAACCTCAGAAATTAAGACTTTAATTAGACTGATTTGCTTTTTTTCTTAAAGATTGTCATGACTTGATTATAACATATTTTATCAAACAAGCTTCTGAATCATGAACATTTCTTAAAACAGCCTATGACCCTGTTCTGAAAGAAGAATGTAAAGAAGATATTTATACAGGACTTATACTTCAGCATAATACTAAAACTGCATTATGCAAAGTTAGAAATGACCATGTCTTGTCTTAAAGTTACGTCTATTATCTCTTGTTATTGGTGGTGATGATTGACACTAGATCGTATTACAAAGACTTGCCTTTTTTTCTGTTGTTAAAACTGTTTTGTTCAAATTTTAATCGTCTGTCTGTGTTTAAAGGTGAGAGTAAAGATGTGTGGTCTGAGCAGGACGTTAAAATCAAAAGGTGATTTGGTATCTAATGAGCAGTGGCCCTTCATTCCACAATTTTATAGGAAAAAAAAAGAGAAACCAGTTGTATTCTCTATGTGACCTCTGGGTAAGTTCACCAGAAAACCTTCTAACATCCAACTATGTATTTAAAAAATAACTAGTCACCTGCATTTAGAATCTATAATTTTCTACTTTGAATTTTGGTAAAAATGAGTTAACTGGTTTTGTTTCTGACTACATGGTGGTGTAGTGGTTAGCACCGTTGCCTAACAGCATGAAGATTGTTTTGAGGCAACCGTCTCTGCACACCAAGGAGTTAGCTCTCTCCTTGTTTGAGTTGGTGGTCTGAACAGTAGCCTTTCTGCACGGAGTTTGCATGTTCAATTCAATTCAACTTTATATATATATATGTTTATATCCACCTTGACTGACGGTGTGGAGAGGACAGGAAAGACAGAATAACATTTAAACAACATTAACACTGCAGTTTTTA
>JBAMHV010000008.1:6940615-6950664 GCA_037177535.1 Pseudomugil gertrudae
CCCTCCCATTGTTTTCTTAGAGATTCTGGGAACCACAAGTAGACCTGCAGTCTGAGAGCGAAGTGCTCTGTGTGGAATATATGGAACTATGAGGTCTTTCATATATAATGGAGCTTGGTCATGAAGCGCTTTATATGTGAGGAGAAGAATTTTGAACTCTATCCTAAATTTAACAGGAAGCCAATGAAGAGAAGCTAAAACTGTAAAACTAAGCAGTGAGTGTGAATGGTTGTTTGTCTCTCTGTGTTAGTCCTGTGATGACTTCTACTCATCATCATCATTCCTGCATGTGAGGGACCAAGCTGGTGAAGGTAGAAAGTAATTAAGTAAATAAACCATAAGTAGACAAAAGGTAATTTAAACATTTAAACAAACTATATAAACTAAACTTTTCTCTCTCTCTCTTCCCCCCACTGGAAGGCATCATCTTCAAAGGTCCTGTGGCACTTCCTATCCACAGGCTTTCCTTTTTACTCCCTCCTGCCCTCCAGTGTTCCACACACTCCAGCACCAATCAAAGAAACATAGGTTAAACAGTTGAACACAATAGCCCCTAAATGTGCGCACTCATTTTAAATAATGAAATAAAGTTAACTAAATGTGTTGGTGCACTGTGTTACCACCTTTTAATGATGTGTGGCTATAGGTATAGCCATCACATTGCAACAAGACTCATTAAGTTCCTATGACCACACCTTCCTATGCTTCTTTTTTTTTTGCCTTGAGGACAACTCTGTTACCAAATAGCCATGCAGCATGTAATAATTTCCAACCAACTATACAGAAGTTGTTTCGGCTTATACAACAATTGTGATGTTTTTCTCAAGGAACAAGCTTCTGTTGTCAAAAACATCTATATGCCAAGCAAGCAGACACCACAGGGCCCAATTAGACCATTTATACTGTGCAGAAGGAGTCAGACATAGGACACAGAATCTGACTTTACTCTCCATGCAGCTCCCACAGTGACACATTCTGTCCAAGTGGCATTCTTTTTGCTCTGGTAATATTTTAAATGGGCTTTTCAGAGGACAACGTGAGCCTATAAAGTAATGACTGCATGCTCCGATTCTCTGTATCTCCTTCCTTTGTCTCCTGTTGAAGACTAAGGTCGGAGCTAATCTTTAGTAATGCAATCAGCTGACAAGCACTTGATTGTAGAGCCCTCTCACTAAGACATATTTATTGCTGTTGCTTTTCACAAATTGCGTTTTAAGCCATTAATAATTGTATAGACACACATGCTTGCATATAAAAATTCAATGGAACTCATCCAATAAGTGTTTTACTTTCATTGTTGTGATGGTTGCAGCTGAACACTGTATTCAAAGAGGCTTTCATCTGTATTAATAATATTAAGAAATGGCTTAAAATCTCCCAGATGCAGGGCAAAACAAAATATTTCTTTACACCCTAAATACTTTTGTAATTGTATTATGTCATAAAAACAATGATGTGCTAAGCTAAGATGTGCAGCAACAGTAACAAAATGGATTAAATCTGGAGCTGTCCAGTTGGTCATCCAGTCTTGGTGTTGCTTCACCATCGTGTCCACCACACTCACTCAGTCTGAACTCCATTCAGCCAATTATGTAGCAGCAGATGTGGGACAGGAGCCGTGTAAACTGAGCTCATTCTAATTTGACTAAGAAAAACGACTGGAGACTAGAGCTTTGCATGAGCAGAACATAATTGTTGGCTTGTACTTGTTAGTTTAGTCGGTATCAGAGAGCAGGGCAGGGAAGTCAAGGAAGGAAAACAAAAGAGAGAAGATGGCTTTTCAGCACGGTCACATCGTTCAGGACGCCATGGGTTCAGGTTCTGATTCAGACTGTATATGGGTAAGAGATGGCATGAAAGATTTTTTTCATTGGATACACTTCTCGCAAAGACAAACAGATAAACAGATAAATTATTAATATTTTTATATGGATCATCAAAATTCTCAAGCATTTTTGAGAATTTATTCCATTGAAAAAGGCAGCCATCAGACGCTGATACCTGTAGTAAATGGATAAATAATGTGATGTCCTCCACAGATAATGTCAGAAATATCTTAGAATAGAACCTCTTGGTTTCTGCAGCAGTCTCTTCACAGCCATGGGGAAGAAGCAAGGTTTAAATCAGTTGGTGCAGGCTCAGATGACTCAGTCTGTCGTTGGGAAGGCTGGTGAGCAGGGAGTGATTTCGGTGGATGGAGCTCATTGGAGGAGATAGCTTGAAGAAACCTCACAATCTTCCTGTCATCAGATCAGATAATTTTTTTCTTGTGTTCAGAAACATTAAGATACATTTAAAGAAACTATAAAATGATCTTTGTGAGGAAGAAACTCTTCTGCACATATAACTTAAAGATCTGATATGCTGAATGACACATTCATAGTTGTCCCCTCATATAGATTACTAATCATCTCAGAAGATCACATTAGCTTGTTGGTTCCCTGATTTTCATTCAAATGAATCCTCGTGGTTCAGTAGCATGCTCAAGGTAATTTTTTGGAAGTTCAAAACCATTTGAGACTAATGATTTTGGTTCCTGAAATATTCACTCCATCAGCACATCGGCCACTGGGCCAGTCCAGCAGGTGGCGGCAGGCATTTCCATCATGACACATGAAATTCTTTGAGTTCGTTTGCAATTTGGACCCCTAAATAGTGAAAAATAGAGCTGTGTATGGTGCAGCATCAGGTATTTGTATGTTTAGCACTTTATAGATATGCTTCATAACAAAAAAGTAGATTAAATCAGTCACATTCTTACTGTCAGTTTCCCTTAAATGTTGCCTTGAAAGCAACATTATATGTTTCTGAGCTTTAAACTCTGCTTCTGACTTGCTTGGTTGTGCACTGATTCAAATTATAGTGCTGTCATTGCCCTGCAGTGTCCTAAAGCTGAAGAACTGCACCTCACAACAACGGGGCATTATGTGACAGCTGTGTTTTGATTTATTGCACTAATTCACGCTCCAGCTGCTAGATATAAACATGCTTTACATTTGCACTCCCATAGCTGGCTGATTCATAAAATAAAGCCAGTGACAATGTTATTGGTGGAAACACATAAGAGGAAGAATGTGACAGACCAAAAGATAGGACAAGAGTCAACAATGAACCTTTACTGCTTGGCGAGAGCTCAGGCAATGGGCAGGATTCAAGATGGATACTGAATTAGCCTTCATTAAAGTGTGATAAAGAGGAAAAATCAGCAGTAGTTCAGTCATGCGGTGTTAAAAATTCTTGTACACTCAGATTTCTGAGTTTGGTGAGGTTGAATGACATTACAATGAGCTGATTTTGTATTTTTGTTGCTAAATGCATATGCAGTATATGAAGTCGCATTAAAGCACACATAGCAGCTCATTTAAAAGAATCCACCTATTTTTCATATTTTCATATCTGTGTTGGTTCATTTCAGCTAATGTGTCTTTTGCTCTCATAGACTCCTTACATCGGTGGCCACAGATTTTTTCTGAGGCATAATGCTGCATGTTTGCACGTTTGCATGTTTGCATGTTTGCACGTTTGCATGTTTGCGCATTAGCATGAGCACACTGTTTATCTGTGTGTGTGGAGCTGTTTCTATTCTGCTCTATATCCGTCTTCAGATTGCTGGAAGAAATCCCCCCCACCTCTTTTGATTTCAGTGATGGTGGATAAGGGAAAAAGGGGTTGGAGGGGGGGTGCAGATGGTCTGGTCAGGGAGCAAAAGGGAGGGAAGGAGGCAGAGTGAGAGACAGAGAGTGATTGGCGAGTGGCGGGCTTTTTTGGCCGGGTCGACCGGTGGGAGGGCCCATTGTGATGCAACAGTGCATAAATAATGCCACGGGGCTTCTAAATGCTCCGTTGCCATGGGGACCTTTGTGCCTCAGTGAACAGCCAGTGTATGTGTGTGTGTGTGTGTGCTTCATGGCCCCTGTGGAAAGAAAGAGAAAGAGACACACACAGAGAGAGAGAGAGAGAGAGAGGGGGGGGGCAGTCAGCTCAAGTGACACTTGTGGTCTCTGAGTCTCTGTCTTTCTCTCGGTCCCTCTATCTTATACTGTGTCCTGACCCAGGACAGATGAATGTTTGGTGGAAGGCATTGCTGTTGTTCTTTGACCAAAGGGGGAAAAAAGCTGGATACTTTGCACATTTGTGTGTTTTTGTGAAGCATGGTCCATGTGAAGGTATGTGCTCTCACAGCTTAGATCCCTTTACTTTATTTATTCCTCCATCGCCATCCCTTATCTGCACTTTTTGGGGATGAATTCCATCACGGTCACTGCCTCTTCCTCTGCAGTAACAGGTGTCTGCCTGTCAGGGCTGAATTGGAGGGAGCTGAGATCGGAAGGGCAGCAGGAGGAGGAGGAGGAGGAGGGGGGTCGCTTTTGTTCGGCTGTTTTTAAGAAGACTTTACATCTGAATTCTCACGGCTCGCTGTGGAGCTAGTTAGTCAGCCTCTCAGTCTCTGTATTTGATCTCAGCTAAACAAGCAACCTAAACAAAACAAAAAAAAGAACAATTGCATCAACATCTTCATCATCTGCTACAGAGGTATTGCCTCAAAGTAGGTTTTTTTTGTTGTTGTTGTTTAATTCCAGGTCTTTACATCAACTGATTGGGGAATTCAGATTGATTTGGCTGCGTAAAATCTTAGATTTCACAGAGGAATGCATGCTTTTTTCTTTTATTCAGCAGTGTTTGAGATGTAAATGGGAACCAGTGCCTGGTTTGTATTGACATCAGAAGTGTTGCCGCTTGTTGGTGATGTGATCACACACTGAAAATCATCAGTGTGTGCTTCTTGATTAAACCTCAACAAGTCCTGTCAGATAAATGAGATTGACAACAAGTGGCATTTCATTTCTTTGAATTGAAATATAAATAATTATCGGCTCGGTAAATAACATCCACTCTGCAAAAGTTTTCAGGATTGATCTTAAGTTATACACATATTTATTTTTCATGCAGTGTAAACATTCATTGGAAGGAGAGATTCTGCTTGTTGCATTTAGCAGCACTCACACTTTAAAGGTTTTGAAGCTTTGTGCATGCAAAGCAGCATTTCCCTCTTAAAACCAGTAGCCAGACGTTACATTTTGTAGTTCTGCAAACGATGCGTGACATTTGCACTTATCTCTGCTAGAAAAGGAACATTTTAGTAACATGTAGTTAGGTTCATACTGTATGTCCTCTGTTTGCCTTGGCTGCAGTCATATGTCCTCACATGTGCAGCACAGGATCCATACAGATGCATCGGAGTGTTTGTGCACGCACATATGCACATGCACAGACTGCATGAACGTGTGTGTGCCTTCATGTATGCTTAGTTAATTCTGATGAGTAGAAGATGGTGCATAATTACAGTGAAACATGCAATTTGATTTGTGAACTTATGACATTAATGAGTCATTATAATCAAATTGTATTATGGTGGGAAGCCTGGAGTTTCCTCAGGCAGTATCAGCATTTTAAGCAGCCGCAGACCAGCACTCCATTAGCTGTGGCAGCCAGGAAATACATGTCGTACAAGGGCTATAAATTCAGCTACCTTTTGTTTATTTAGGTCATTTCAAAGCTTTCTACATACATACAATTGGTGACTGAATGTAGGAAACTTTTTGTTTTGCCCAATCATTGATCAAGTTATAGGTAGCTCAAAGTGTCGTATTTCTCAGTGAGATGGAAGAGAGGGAAGCCCGGTGCATGTCTCCTTCTTGTCAACTAGTTTAACCACCTTCCAGTAACTGTGTTACCGCTCACTTAAATAGTCAGATATTTTATTCTGAGGTGAAATAAAAAGCTAATTGTCTACATTTATTATGTTTACAACAAGAAGTCACTACATCTGTCAATACACTTACCTTTTTTTTAATGGTACTTTGCTGAAAGAGTTGTGTTCTTCAAAAAAAACAAAAACAAAAGAAAAATACAAAAATGCTGTTTTGGGTTCAACCAAAGCAACATAAAGTATTTAGGTTTCTAGCTTTTTGGAAACTTATGTCTGATTTGAATCAGAAGTACTTAATTGTCCCTCCAAAGTGGAAAATCTGTGTCTCAGTAACAGTAAAAGAACACAGGAGCATACAGTACACACTACAATACAAATGTTAATCATAGTACAAACACTCTTAACAGTAAGTATCTCAGGCTTCTGAGACACAGAAACACAGGCAGCCATCTACATAAAGCCTGTTCTCTAGTCAGTAATTCATGTTCTCATCACCATACTGGGATGTTTCTTTTCTATGTTTTAACTTAAAACAATCGTATTAGACAGTGTTTTAGCATTCATCGTGTCTTCCATATCTATGAACCTTGGTACTAATGCTACCTCATGCAATCCCTCTTGACCATCTGCAACCATTATTTGTACGATCTATTTACATATGAAGCTTTAGCTTTATCCTTGCAGTTTTGAATCAAAAGAGCTGGCTAGACAGGTGATGTCTACAAAATTAGCATTATGTAAAAGATTTATTCTATTTTTTATCTCCTGTCAAAGAAACTTTGATTGTCACAGATAGCAGATAGCTCCCTGTGAAAAGGTCTGATGTTTTTTGCCCTTCTGTTTATAGAGCATAAATTTGTATGCATTGCAGGACTCAGTCACATGTTTTATGCCCTTCAGTGGTTATTATCATTGTGGGGAACGCTGCAGCCATTTCATGTCCAGATTTACCTGATTTAGTTTGTGGTTTAAAAAGTGAAATTAGAACAGTTTTTTAGTTTTTAATTTACTGTCTAACTTATGTCAGTAGCATTTTAAGTGCATTTACCTTTCTTGCATTGGGCTGTGTTTAGAACATGTTCCCATTAATGGGTTGTTTAGCTTAAAAAAAATGGGATTTGAAATCCACAACAGGGTATTGAAATTTTGTTGCATAGCTACTGTATGGGAATGCAATGCATTCACAGTGAACTTGTATCGTGTATTTATCACTTTGAGTTTAACTCGCTCACATCACTTTTCGTTTAAATACTGTCTTAGAAACATTTGTATCTCCTGCTTGGATCAAACTGTCCAGAAAACTCACAAAACCTGAAACCAGCTCACAACAAAAGCATTATCAGTTTTCAATTTGATTTAAAATAATTAACAAACCAACTGGAGTCATTTCCCTTTTAGCTTCATTTTGTTTCTTTATATATGTTTTTTTCTTTTTGTTGGTACAAACGGACCTAATCTTCTATAAAGATCTTCAGCAGTAGGCTCAAATAGTAAAATCATATGTTGGTTTGTTTGTGTGCACCACCCAGTTACAGGTTATTCATCCCTGATAAATCAAGCAGAAAACAATAGCCTACTCACAACAGCAACTGGGGGAACAAAAACAAAAAAAAACACCTCACAGAATTTAGAAAATTTACCTTGATTTGAACAAATTTAACAAGTGTTTAAAAAAAGTAATTACTATTTTTGATGTGATACTAATAAAGATGCACCCATGCTGTTGCTTTATAGTGATCTGCAATAAAGCCAGATTTGTTAATGACTGAATGATGAGGAAACACAAACGTCCAGTTTCTGTTTTGTAATTTGTTTAAGACCAGAATTATTTCCATGTGGTTTTTCTTTCATTTTCTTTAAGTTCAGTTTGACTGAACATCTGACTAAACTGATTTGACTCAAGTGACCTTGTTGCAATCTGCTGCTATAGATATATATATCTGACCTATAATAAAAGTCAGTTTGAGAATTAAACCATTTCAAACAATGTCTATAGACTGAGGTCAAGCCCCTGTCAGGTTGTCAGTTAAAAGACCTGCTCTGTATCTCACCACCTCTCATTAAATATGGGCTCTTAGCTTCTACATTTAAATTAATCTGCCTCTTTGTATTCTCCACCCTTTGCATTTGACAGAAAGGTCATCGGGGTGAAAGCCACCTGCTTTAGTGTGTAGTCATTAAGGAATTGACAGGTTTAAGTTTGCTACACTGCATTTACTGATTATGTCATTATGAGGGGTAAAACTCACACACAGCCTCCATTATTCCTCTCATAGCAGCCAAATTGCTGGAACATCAACACAGAAATTCACATAAATTTATAGTATGGATTTTTTAAAATCCGAATCTGTTTGATATTGAAAATGAAGAATTAACACACACAAAAGTCTTCCAACCTTCGCTCTGGTAGATGCAGAATAGCAAACGTCTCTTCTATGACAGCTTTAGCTGTGTGTCACAGTTTTGCACCATGTCAAACTCTTCTGTGTAAATATCTAGCAATACACAGACACAGCAATGTTTGGCCTGTTTTCCCACCACATGACTGCAAAGTCTAGTTCACAACAATTAAAAATGTGTCAAACAGCAGAGCCAAAGTAATGGTCAGGATGGCTGTAAATGTGACAGGAAATAAATAGACTGTATTGACACGCTTCTCTTCTCTCTTCAGGAGTTGCAGTTTGAACGTCTGACCAGGGAGCTGGAAGCCGAACGACAGATTGTCGCCAGTCAGCTGGAGAGATGCAAGCTTGGCTCTGAGACTGGAAGCATGACTAGCATCAGGTGTGTGTGTATGTGTTTCTAACACCTGTCAGATCCTTTTCTGCACATTTTACCTGTGCATATCAGCTGTGCTCTTGCATGCAACTGGGTCTACAGCTAGTCAGATGAGAGTCATGCTTCATGATGTCAGCTGGAAAGCCATTTCAGATGTGTTTTCTGTGGCCACCAGATCCTCTCCATCCCATGCACTGCATCCTTACCTGCTTTGGCAGATTTTTACATCATGACATTTTATTGTCAATGTTTAAAGTCCTGATGAAAAGCCACAAAATTAAAATCAGGCTGAGCATTGTGCCATTTTACAGGGCAGAAAAGTTAAAACAGGTCAATAAATTGGCCCTTTGCCTTTGTCATGCAAATATGCATGCCAGTTAGGCGATCAGTAACATTTGTACACCTCTACAAGATATGCACTCAGTATATTTTACAGTGTTTTTACAGTGGCATTTGATTCAGTCATTTTGATCCACTTTGCTTTGTCCTCCTTTAATCCCTTCCGGCTGTCGTCACATATGGCATCCCTGCAAATGTTTCAGTAAAAAGCCCTGTTAAGAAATTAAGCCTTTTTTTCTCCAGTGAAACACAAGGGGGGCTTTTAACCCAAACAAACAGTTTTTCCAAATGTAATCAAATAAAATATGGCAAACAGAAATTAACTACGACAGTTTCATGACTAAATATGGAATTATTAGAAACAAAGAATTAAATCATGGAAAATAAGTACCTGTCTGTGATTCTAGCCTGCAAGTCCTCTTAGATTAAAAATGTTACCCACTAAAGTCAGGGCTAATTAAAGTCTCAGTTACCTTGTTCATAATTTAGGAAACACAATGTTGATCAGATGGCTGCCTTCAACTTTTTTTATCTGCTTGAATAATTAAAACAAAACTACTGGATGAAACTACTTTTACACGTATTGACAACATACTAGAATGCTAGTGTTTATTTTGACTTACGCCTTTGTTAAACCACCAAATATTTTATAAGACAAACTCCTCCCTCAGCCACCCTTCCCATCTTCCCCGGGTAGGGTGCGTGGCTGTTCATCTCAGGCTTGGGTTCATACCAGAGTCCTGGGATCTTAAGGGTCCTACCCAGTATCTTAGCTGTTACTAGGACTGCGATCTCTGGATGGAGATGTCTGATGTTTCTCCAGTGTGGGGGACACGGCCCCCAGTGCTCTGATGACTATGGGTACTACTGTTGCTTTCACCCTCCAGGCCTTCTCCAGTTCTTCCTTGACACCTTGGTACTTCTTCAGTTTCTTATGCAGCTTTTTCTGGATATTTCCATCATTGGGGATGGAAATATTGATCACTACGGCTTTCCTCTGCTGCTTATCCATGCATCACTATGTCCAGCTGGTTGGCCACCACCATTTTATCCGTCTGGATCTGGAAGTCCCAGAGGATCTTAGCCTTCTTGTTCTCCACCACTTTGAAGGGTTCACCAAAACTTAGAGGTCTCTAGTCCATATTTTGCACAAATGGTCCTGTATACTATGCCGGCTACAGGAACATCTGTGATCTGTGCAGAATATGGGATGATATATATA
>JBAMHV010000008.1:6957173-6969163 GCA_037177535.1 Pseudomugil gertrudae
TCAAGGACACTTCGACATGTGGACGCCAGAGCCGGGATTTGAACCGCTAACTAGCCGGTTAGGAACTGACCCGCTCTGACCCGCTCTACTACATGCGCCACAGCCGTGGCTGGTCGGCAGCTCCAAACAGCCACCAAATCAGCTGAATTTAATGATTACAGTTCATCTGCCAGGTAAATGAGCCCATTAGTTGAAACACCTATTCTAAATGTACAGGTAGATCCAAAAACAGGGCAGGACTTTTTCTTTATGGCACCTGGATTTGCCACCTACACATGTTAGAAAACATATCTATATTTTATGCTAACCCTCCTTTAAGAAACTTGTACCAATCTAGCTAGTGCTACATTAGAAACAAATTGTTATTTTAACTCCTTTTTCTACATTGTTTTGATAATATTAACATGTTAAAGTTTTTGTAAAGAGTTGTGTTATAAAGATTTTTGTCCCCAATAAGGGCAGTTATATCACTTTCCATATAAACTGCTCTGAAAATGGCAACAGTGTGGTGTCTATGACCTTTAAAGAGTTGCAAATCAACACAAATGAATATCCAGCTTATAATAATAAAGCAGGTTGACATCAACATGGGGTCTGAAAGGTATTAAGTGTTTCATATCCTGCTGGGAGCGCATGTATAGCTGAAAAGCTATAAAACCAAAAGCTGAAAATATGGATATTCCAAACACAGCGAAGCAAATTGGCTTGGAGACCCTTTTTAGTAGAACAACTATATAACTTTGCTTTTTCAGCTTGTGGCTTTCCCCACTTTTATTTATCAGTTGCTTATAAAATGGAGATTGAGGTCAACTGACTGTGTACGCTGGATTTTTATATGCTTATGTTTTTCTTTTGATGAGTGCGTACAGTAGTTCTTGTGCACCCTGAATGTACTACTGAGCGCCTCATTTGTAGACCTAAACCAGCATAACTGAGCATAACGTATGATTTTTCTTTCCAAATCGCATTGCATGTGCAATACATTCATTCATATTAATGTGTAATATAGCTGCTATAACTATAGTTACAGATAAATCTAGTCAAATTTTATTGTATGTATGACAAAAGTCCAGCATGGCCTGGCAAGGCGGCATGATGGTGTTGTGGTTAGCACTGGAGTAAACATCAAGTTTTGTTAAGTTAAATTGCGATTATGAATACATCGGAGTGAGGGTGAATGTTTGTGTCTGTGTACCAGTCATGGACTTCTCCAAGGTTTACCCTCCTGCCTTAATAGCAGGTGGGATAAGTTCCAGTCCCCCTGCAATCCTGATCTTGATTCAGCAGGTATAGAAAGTGAATTGATGGAAAAGTCTAGCATGCAGAAGTAAAACAGAAAGGCAGCTGCAGAGTTATAAGTAATGACACAGTACATTGGCCACATTTATTTCAGATTGCATTGTTGATTGTAGTAAAAATGAAAGCTCTTGAATCGTAATTCTGTTTCTGGCAGGGGGCAAGTTTCTCATTTCTACACATTTTAAATAGGAATATGGTTTAAAAAAATAGAATATACAGTACGTGTGTGTGTGTGTGTTTATTAAAAAGTTCTGAGCTCTGAGCAGATGTATTGTGGATGAGTTGAAGGCCATCACTTCTCAGCTGGTGTTCAATCTTTTCAGCCTTTGAAACGTCTGAAAGAAAGTAAAAGAAATGTTATGATTGATAATTCAAGTCCTTTTAAAACAAAAGAGTGTGTTACTATTTTCTATTTCTTTGTTTCTTTCAAACATTAAGGAACCTAAATAGCCAATATTCCCATCACACTCAATCCTTTATCACCTTTTCCTTTCAACACTAAGACTTAAAAGCCCACCAATGCTCTTATCAGCTGTGAAACATAGAAATACTTTATATTGAAAGAATTAGTTATAACAGTTTGTGATGATTTTGGTGATAAAACTGTTTATTTTTAAACTTGTGTTGACTGGCTTCATGCTGCAAAAAGCACTGGGTTTGTGTCTGTGCTAATGCCATTAATGTGCGTAGCACAGGATTTGAGAATAATGTGTGCAAGTTGCACTTTAAACACCAGCATATCTGGCAATCCATTCTTAACTCTAGGTATTGATTGGCTGTGCTGTGAAGAGAAGGCATGGGGACAACGGAAGAGGGAGGAAGGGGTAGGTTAGTATGGTGTGATCCAGTGAGGACTCTCCTTTTTGATACTGGGAGAGGATGAAAGGTGGAGAGCAGAGGGAAAGAGGTGAAATGACACAAACATGAAAGTTAAAAAAAATACAATATGACAGGTTGGTTTAGCCTCAAACTGGCATCTGAATTAATTATTTAGTTTCTACATGTGCACCAAGAACATATGTTTGACATACCTCAGTCAAGTAAACCAGTTATATGTTAGCAAAACCATTATGTGGTACCACTATGTTTCTGTTTCATTATGCATATATTCTGATGGACTGGCAACCTGTCCAGCATGTACCCTGCCTCTCACCAGCTTGCCAACGACTCTGAATTAGACTGAGTGGTAAAAAATGTTAATAGATGAATGAATATATTTCCATATAGGAGTTTAGAAAACAACACAGGTTTCAAGCTGCCACAAATGAGACCCAAGCAGATCAGCTCCATCACAGAAAACAGCAGCAAGTGCTTGAAACATGAAGCATAAACACACACAGGAAGAGGACAGAGCAGAGAGCATGCAGTCATCTCAGATGTAACGTACGGAAGGAGGCTGACAAAGAGAACAGAGGGAAGAACAAGAAAAAGCAGAAGGAAAAACAGACTGGGGGGTGGGTAGGTGTTGGTGGTGGTGGTGGGGGATGCATTCTCATGTTAAGCCCCTTTAACCCGCTGCCCTTCAAACACACACACAAACACACACTGACTTACTATGAGTCACTGGGAGCCCAGACACTCTTAATAAGACTAATATCCTCCACCGTCACAGACAGGCTCTGTCTGTCACACACAACTGTGGGTCTGCGTGTGTGTGTATGTTTGCCAGTATTATCGCAGTCATGTGCAAGTATGTTATTGATCTGCCAGCAGAACAGAGACAGAATTGTCACAGTTAAGCTCCAATGAAAACCTCTTAGACCACAAACACATAATAAGACACACATGGCACAATATTTCTAAAAAAAAAACAAACAAACACACACATTCTTTCAAACACACACACACACACTGACTTGAAAAAGGCTTCTTTATGAACACATAAGCTGAAACATCAGCTCTGGTTATAGTAACCTGAGAATACGTGATTCAAACTGCTAATACAATGGTAGTAAAGGCATGTTGTGTAGCATAAGCCATTGTCCTAAAATATAAATAAATCTGATTTCTTATGGACTTTATATAGAAGCATATATTGATTTATATTATAATTTAAACTCAGGCTAAATTTATATCCAAGCTCCTACACAAGCCCTAAGCTTAATTAATCCTCTCCTGTGTTTTGTAATAGCAGATGTCCTCTTTTTATAAACTTCTCTGGAACTGTAAACTTGTTTTTTCAGATTTTTATATATCTGCAAATAAATTATGCCTGCTGCCAAAAAAATCTCTGCCAGGTGTTTGTAGTCTTTATTTCACCAGAGTGACACAGGTTGTGTGTCAATATGGTGTTTATCTACGGTAACTCACTTTATACAATGTCTGGATGTCATGCATCTGTGAAAATATCCCAAACTTAAAAAATAGGGATTACACCTTGTGTGCTTAGAGTCAAAGTGTTCTCTACCAAAGTTAATTAAATAAATGGCTTGGCTTAGATGATGTAGAGTACACTACACAATGGATGACAGGAAACAGATGAAAAGTTGCAATTAGCAACATCAACTAAATGAGCATGTCTTAATATAAGCTTTTTCACTAATTCTACTAATTCTACTAATCCACAAAAACAAGGTTTTAAAGCAACAATGCCAGCTGCAGTTCATAAGCAACATAATACTCGAGTCATGAGTTATCACCTGAGTTATTTTACCCCACCAAGGAGAAAATATGACATGCTGCGTCTCAAACATACCAAACTAAAAGACACAGCGAGCCCCCTCATGACAAAGCAAGCTTTATATTTCATGGCTGTTTTAGCATCAGGAAATAAAAGTTTTTCTTTTTCTTGTTTCAAAAAAAGTGAAAGCATCATGATTATAGTGTGGAAATGGTGACAGAATCGTGGGTTTTTCAGTAGGCTGATGGTTAAAAAAGTCCAATGTACACGACACATGAAAGCAAGCATTCATTTAATCCATGTTAAATTAAAGTATATCTCATCCTCTATCAAGTAACATTTCTTTTCAATCTTTTCCTGTTCTTATGCAAAACAGTGCACATTTGCTGTGGTTGGAACACAGACCAGGTTATGTTGCCCCCTCCAGTTCAACTGCTGCTCTCACCTCACAACTCTGAACAAAGGTGGGGGAAATAAGAACTTTATATTCCAGTCTATGATATGAACTGGTGACAACAAAGCTTAATCAACTTAATTTTTATAAAAACAATGTTGAGGTTTGTTATGAATCTCAGCCCACATGGGACTCGCCTGCAGGTGCACTACCAAAGTGGCAGCTGGTCGACAGCAGTTTTGGCTACAAACTGATGTTTTCCTTAATTTAGCTTTGGAAATTTGCCATCCAGAAAAGTGGCCTGATCGATGCTGATAAGGAGAGCTGGCTCTCGACTGCTGTGAATGGATGTGCAGCAGTGAATGAGAGAGCGCAACAGAGCAAAGTCCAAAACCGGTCAATTGATTTGACATCTAGCTGGAGAGGAGATTGCCACAGCGTTGGCTTGCCAATCTAAAAGGAGAGAGTAAGAAGAACAAAAAGTAGTGACTTTAAATCTCTGACAGCTAGACCAAAAATAGTGTTTGCTCCATGGTTGAAACCCACATTTTGTTTCAAGCAGGATTGGGGCTGAAAATCCTAGAAGAAGTGATGGAGGGAAAGGAGCGGGCTTTTTTTCCTTCTTTTTTTTGTTACTTTTACTATCAGCAGATTAGAACAAATCAAAATGTGTAACAAAGCTGTAAAACTCTGAACGATGGAAGACAAAACCTGAGTTTCTGCTGTGAGAAGAGCTCTGCTGTCTTTTTAATAAATGGCCTCTGAACAGTTATCCCACAGGGACTTATTTTGTCTGTTGACAGTTGCACTTATTTATAGCTTTTTACAGGCTCAATTTTTTGGCCCTTGATACCCGGAAAAGCTTGTACAGAGCTCTGCAGAATAAAATGACAAAGAGGCTCATCACAAGTCAGTCTTTTTAGTCATGCAAACTTCTTTCATTCTGCTGAAAACTGGTTTAATTGCCCTAATAGTGAGACAGAAATATCACTGTTCTGTTACAAAATGTTTGCCAAAAAAGTCTATTTCTGTTGTATTGGTGAGTTTACACAGACACATGCATACACTGATATCTTGTGTAATTTATCCTGTCTCTGGGCAGTCCATAGAGTGGTTCTGGAAATACTGGCGGGTTTCACACTGAGAACCAACATGTCTTCCCCCTCACCAGTCATTTAACTTTTGGCCCCAAGTCAAAATGGCTGCCTCCCACACTGGCAGAGCTGGGAGTGAATTTGACCAATTTAGTGGGTCACAGGGGGCTTCTGCTTCCTCCTCGCTCCTCTCTTCTTGACCATTTGTTTGGGGCATGTGGACGGGGTTGCAGAAATGGCGAGCTGTGTCTCATCCTGCTGTGCTTTAATCACTTGCTTCACAGGTTTTAATGTTTGTCTCTCTCTTCTCCTGGCTGTGAGGAGGAAAATAAAGCTCCACTCCATCTTACCTCAATGCCTGTGCATCTGAACCACACAAGATTGATATCTCCTTTCACCTTCACTATTCTGGCTTCAGTTTGGCAGCACAAGCTGAGCATGTTTTGTTAAAAAGGAGACAATTTTACTGAATATTATCATATTATCATGATTGTAACCAGGCAGAGCTCTGCTTTGGTGATAATAATAATCTGCTTCGGCAGTGCTGGCAGGAAGTCTTTCATTGTTGCCATGTAAAATTGTGTTTACTACAGTTTTCTGACTTTCTGACTAAAACCTTCGGTCAGACCTCATGGCCTTTCTCTGTTGATGTTATTACAGAGGGTCATAACTTAACTTTTAATCTAATTTTATTTAATTAAATTTTACAAGACTCTTCTTAATTCTTTTTTTTTAAGTTTATTTGATCTTGTTTGCACTTTTTTTGTGTTTTTCTCATATAGATCATCCACACAAATGGCTTTACCTGCCCAGTCTGCAGGGCTGTTGCCACGGTGATTGCCCTTGTCTGGGTGGGGGTCCTGCAATGCAGCCCTTTGGCTGTGTTGTGGACTCAAGCCTGACTTCAACTGGTTATGGGTGGGCTAATTTGCTATGTGAATGATCAGCAAGATATTATTTATTCACAGCATCATCGAGCCAGATATTTATTTCTATTGATAATTTTATATCCACATTCTTGCAGAATGCCGTAGTGATGCAGGGGTGGAGGTAACCTCTATGCACTTTGTAAGTGTCTGTGAGTGTGTGAGAGAGTGATTATGTAAAAGAAACTATAATGAGGTGTATGCATTATGTGTGTGACATATTTTTTAATTTTTTTAACGTGCATAAATCTTTTTAAATGTAAGTTACTTATGTTTGCTTTTTGTTTTAAAAGCACTTTATAAATTAAATTCCATTTGGTTTATTTCACCCCATTGTTAATGCATTGTTCTAAAACTTAAGCTAAGGACATAGCAACATACATGCTAAAACATACAATGTATTTGCATGTGCATGTGCAAGAATAGCAGACTGGCATGAAACAGCAATAGCTATGAGCAAAATATAACTATAAAAAAGATTATTTCTAATCTGCCATCTGTGTAATTATGATATTGTTGCCCTTAAAGCAACTTAAAGCTTCTGGTTAAGCATTAGCCAAAATTTCTGATCCGTTCTGAAGAGAGGAAAACATCTCTAACATGTCTACAGATAATATGTTGGACTGGTTGGCAAAAACACAGCTTATTAACACATACAGTAGCAGACAACATTATTATTCATTCAGAGATCTTTCCAACTGGCAATTGTGACTCCAATAATCACTCTGTTAGCTCTGTTTTTGATCTCCACCAACTGCTGAGAGAGTCTGTCTCATTAGCAGCTAAATGCACCATGTTCAGCTCGCAGCTAACTCTGCTGTTTGCCATTGAACAGGTAATGTTCAGTGGATTTCTATAAGTTTTACCTGAAAATGACATCCTCCTGTGTACACATGCAACATAATGAAAGTAGTAAAACAGATAACACACAATGATGATTCAATAATAAATTATGGTCCAAAAAATTAGGTTTTTGGTGAAAATTAACTGTCTGTGATGGACCAACCTTTAAGTCAACTGAGGTAATGCCCTTCCCAATCAATAACCCTATCTAGCCCAGTATAAAATTCTCTTCTAATAATAATTAGATTTCCCTAGGAAGGTTGCAAGGAACCTGGGTTTCATTACTAACAAGTAACACTTCTCTTTTCAAGCACTGCTTTGCTTTTCTAGGAGGAATCAAAGTGTACTCAGTAAAACCACAGACAACCAGTATTCATCAAACTCAATTCCATCAAGGATTTACAGCCACAATGTTCAAATTCAAGCAACTATACTCACTTGTAGAAGGACAACGGTGGCACCGAGCTGCCTAAACTCAGTCAGAAGTCTTAACCTTCTTAACCTGCATTCCTCATGAGAAAGTCATATGGCACTTTTACTCCTATATACCAAGAAGTGTTGGTCCAAATTACACAGGCATCATGTTCTATAATAAATAATCTCTTAAAGATGTTAATTAGATGTTAAATTGGATGTTAAAAAGAATATATAAACAAACACTAACCTTGATTAAAGTAAGGTAGTAATAAGGTTGAATTTCACAGTTGAAAAAATGATCAATAAAATCTAAATATACAGCTGCTTTTAATAAAAGCTGAATGCGTAGTGATTTACAGTTAGTTATGTGTTCAAATACAATGTCTCAACTTTAGTTAAAACAAGCCTTTTGAATTTTGTTGAAATGCCGACAGTTAAATTATATTAAATACTTGATGCCACTTAGATCTGTCAATGGTTTTGGTATTTGCACATCTAAATGAAAAGCCAAAAAGCACTTTAGAGTTCTGTAAAGCCAAAGGGGGAGATGCACATTAAGATAATATTGCTGAAAGAACCCCTCCCTCCCGCTTACAGGACTGACTCAGGATTGCACGAGGACTTAGACCTTGGGTTGAAAAATTTCCTGCCATCTCATTATGTCATTGTGCCATGCATTATGCACCACATAGCCTCTCTGAGTCATATTATTCTGCATTCTCCCGAGGGCTCTGACATTTTCAACTCGTTCATTGCAGCGCTCTCTTGAGAAATGAGATGCAGCTGCGTTAGATAGTACCTGGACAAAGCAGCAACAGTTTGCTGTTGTTCCAACATAATGCATAATTAGGGAAAAGTCGTGTGACCAGGTTAGATAAAGCACGTAGTTACAGACCATACTGGGATCCTTCATCTTCCAGCTCAGGCTGTAATTAAAGGTCTACAATAGGCGATGTGGGTTGTGTCTGAGCTCCACCCCCCTGGAGCCCAGAAACACTGCCTGATGCAATGTATGATTGCATCCCATAGCAACAGGGAATTTGTGTTAGAGATTATCATATGTCTTTATCCACAAAAAGTACTGTGTTTAGCCATATTTACTAGTATATGAAATGCCTCATAGTATCTTGTCAGAGGTAGCCAGCAGGGTTCCAACTAAATATCACAAGCACCATATGGTCATTTGTACATCAAAGGTCAAAGCTCACAATGTATCCAATGATCCTAACAGACCTGACTCAGACTTTCATGTGAAATGACTTATGTTTCACGCTGTAAGAAGAGCTTAGTGCATTGTTTTATCTCTACAGCAAGCAGCTGCTTGGCAGCATTGTCATCATGACACAACCCCCCTAAAACAATCAATAACATCTATCTGCATCATTCTTAAGACCTGTACAACTCCAGAATGCTGCCATCCATCTACTCTTATTTCGTAATAGCAACAGCAATAGAGAATATTAAACTTTGGAAGAGGTTCCAGTCAATATCTCTATAATCATATATTAAGTAATAAATATATAATGTTGTCTTCCCAATATTAAACACTCATAGTGCAAATGCAGTTTTACCTGAGTTTGCTAAGATTGTTTCCAATTTGAGTCCTCATATCCAGTATTTATTGACAATGACAGTGATCTGAAACGTTACAAATCACTACAGTATTCAAGTATACAGCGTGATACTTAGTAAGGGCATATTCAGGATAAATTTAATAGAGAACTGTGATTTGAGGCAAAAATGTTAGTGATGGATAGAAGGAATTATTAGTAACAAAAAAGAATACTTAACAACACTCAAATCTGTTATATATTTTAATGAATATTAATATATATATTTTTACTTTAAACTGAATTAAGGATCTGTTTGAAGTAACTTGCTCTCCACTGTGTTTTTATGGTGCAGTTTTCCTGTGGCCTGAATGACACGTTGTAACTCATTGCTCCAGAAAGAAAAAGTTATGCCATTAACACGGTGCTTGCTGCAGCTTCTATTCTATGGTGTGTTTTATGCATAGAGTAAGTCTTATATCACATCCTTCCCTTACGGAGGTCAGATTTTGGATTGTATCCTGTTCATGTTTCTCCTTCATGCAGCAGCAGAATACCCTGGTTGTTGCCATAGCAACTCATAATGGTGGTTTTCGTGTTGCAGGTTTGATGCTGTTATCAGCTACTTAGCTATCACATTCAGGTTTCTCAGCTTATCTCTGTTATTATAATATGTAATATCATATAATAGCCTGTCCATGGAAATTCACCAATGAAATCTTTGCTTATGGAATAATGGGTAGGTTTATAAAATACAGAAGGTGATTGATATTGGGTGACACTATGAAGGTGACTAATATTTTGGCAAAGCTACAAAAATTCCCTGTAATTTTGTGCATGCTATGCATGCATGTAGCATGACACTATGCAGTAGGTTAGGACAAATGTATTTACCAGGCATCTTTGCTTCACATCTTGTGACCATTTAATAGAAAAATGTATGAATGAGATCTACATGAACTGGATTGCAATGCATTATTGGAATTGTAGTGTTTTTTTACAGTAAAGATGAAGGCTATTCCACAAATCCCACTTTGCTCTATGTGCAGTAGTGCTATTGTTTTGTTTATAGTACACAGGTTTGCTTCCACCCCTTTTGCAACTCGGATTCCATCAGCAGTAACAAAGTATAGTTATTTTTTAGTTTTTTTAACTGAAAGTAAAATAGGTAGCATGATAGCTGCTTTATCTTCCTCTATCTTCATCAGCTAATAATACATGTTGTTTGTCTACTGTTTGTTGTTGAACACCTCATCAGGCATAATCCCTTACGTAATGGATTGTTAAAGGCAACATACTTCCAGCACAACAGAAAAAGTATGAAATAAGAAAAAGTAGTACTGTCATTATGCTTTAAACTTTGTATAAATATATTAATTCTACAAAAACTGAATGTCATTAATATTAACTCGGGCTACTAGTTTTTACCAAATATTTAAATACCATGTAGACCAACTTTTACTGACTTTTGAACATACGACACTTACTTAAGTCTACATAACAATGACATCCACAGTCATTTAAATGAACAGAGTGGCTTTGCAAATCTTGCAGATGAAGGGTGCTTTCACACAAGTACTGTTTAATCTGCTTTAAATGAACTTCTTTTTTAATACATGCAAAATGACAAAATGAGACTAAACTAAGTAACTAAGTAGCATCTGGATGATTTTTTTTAATAACAGTGTAAAATGAATAGCTGAGTGTAGAATTTGTCAGAAGAAAAATGCATTCATTTGATTTATATAAAGTCATTTGGACATCTTATAAGTTTTGTAGACGAGAGCTGAGCTTAATTTTTTTAATTAGCCAGACCTCACATCATTACTGAATATTGCATTTTCTTCATCATCATCTCGGCTAGACTCTACAGTGACTAACATTCTGTTTTTTATATGAAAGGCTGGTCTACAACCATGTCATTTTTGCATTTCTCAATACATTCAAGCTGATACAGGAAGTTTTACTGTGTCTATATCAGTCTGAAGTACAAAGCACTACTGCAGCCAGACCACCTACTTCCTGTGCAGAGCAAATCAATATTAGCATCACTGTGTTTTCTGGCAGAAGTGGGTGATGTTGCCGCCAAAATCCCTGATTATGTCTAAAGCAGCAGTGACTGATGTCTGAAGGAGCGAGGGGAATGAACATTGACAAGGCTTTTAGCGATTAAAAAGAAACAAGTGTGCAATTTCTCCTTTTCAAAAATGGCCACATTTTGATGCAAATTCAGACTTTATTTAGATTTTGTAAGCTCTTCAAAAGTGAAGCGAGGTTAGTCAAACTCCGTGAGTTAAAGCAGAATATGATTATCGTGGCTGACAGACAATTATTTATGTCAATTTGAACTAATGCAAGAATCAAGTTATTCTTTTTATTCTAATTTTTAGTAAAAACTTCTCAGCTTGTTTCTGTTTTCAATGCAATGTCTGAGTTTTGGAATTCTAAATAAATGTTGGCAAAAGCTGAGTTAATAAAACTTTTTTAAGACTCCCAAAAAGCCTTTTCTCTTATTCATGGGTGGCTTTATTATCTAACCACTCTGTCTACAAGAGTCCCAGCCTTTGTGGTCAGTGTAGATAATAGATAATATGCAAGGCATTGAAATGGATGGATTATATGGATGGGTTTCCAATGTGTTTATTGGTTGGATATAATTTTCATTGCTTTCTCTGGCATTTGGTCTTTTAAGCCCCTTTCATTGGATTTAGCACAGCTCTCTTCTCTTCCTTTTCTCTGTCCATCATATTATTTCACATTACTGTGCTTACCTTCTCTCTCTCTCTCTCTCTCTCTCTCTCTCTCTCTCTCTCTCTCTCTCTCTCTCTCTCTCTCTCTCTCTCTCTC
>JBAMHV010000008.1:6980759-6993984 GCA_037177535.1 Pseudomugil gertrudae
CTCTCCGTGTTAGCGTGGGTTCTCTCCGTGTTAGCGTGGGTTCTCTCCGTGTTAGCGTGGGTTCTCTCCGGGTACTCAGGCTTCCTCCCACAGTCCAAAGACATGCATCTTGGGTATAGGCTGATTGGAGACTCTACATTGCCCGTAGGAGTGAGTGTGAGTGTGCATGGTTGTTTGTGTCTGTGTGTTGGCCCCGTGATGGACTGGTGTCCTGTTGAGGGTGTACCCTGCCTCTCGCCTGTTGTGAGCTGGGATTGGCTCCAGCCCCCACGCGACCCCGTTAAGGGAAAAGTGGTAGTACCGGTAAATGGATGGATGGATGGATGAGTGGTTGTATGTGTCTCTGGGTTGGCCCTGATGGACTGGCAACCAGTCCAGGGTGTACCCTGCCTCTAACCTGAATGGTTATTTTTATGGGTTTTTAGCTTTTTTATGTTAATTCAAAAGTAGCTTTGTCATTTTTTATGATTTTACCTTTTCATCTTATAGCTCTGTTGTGGGATTTTGTGATACTGGTGCTATACTGGTGCATCATCTGGAAATCTACTTTGAAAGCACAAAGAGAGCATTAAACTTTATGTTCATGTTAACATATTTATTCAGACAAATTGTTCCACTAAATCTGGCCATCTTTTTGGCTTTGTTGGTGCATATGGTACAGTTTCTTTTGTAATAAAATCTGTCTTTATATAACTTAAAATTCATTGTACTGAATAGCATTATGAATAGGCCCATCATTGGGCTCTTAAACTACTTTGAACCCCAAATATCACAAAAGAATTGTTTTGTAATGGTATTAGATTAAAAAATTAAAATGGGTATGCCACAAAGTATTGTTTGAGGCACCCAAGAGGCTAGCAGTGGCCCTGTATCCATCAGACACATAGGACATGCATATGTTCGCATCAGCAGATTCCATGCCTTCACTTGTGCTGCTGAGCAGATTAGTGCAACACAGCAGCAGGGTACAGCGATTGTCCTTACGCTTCATGCTGCTTCATGCTGCTTCATGCTGGTGATGCTCGCCAGTGTGCATGTTAATCTGTATGGAGCTGTTCAGCATACAGCTATTTGGAACTGTGTGTGCAGTTTGGTGATGGTGTGTGTCATACTCAACACATTTCAGATGGATGAAGACCTAAAAAATATCTATCTAATATAGAAACTGATGAAATTTTAAATATTTTGATCGAGAAGGCTGTCACAAAGAAAAGCCACCAAAATTATTTGAGTCCCTGACAGGAAAAAGGGAATTGAAAAGCAACAGCATGTCTATCCCAGTTAGAAGGTCCACGATTTAATGCATTAGATACATATAGATATTCTGTGTGCTCATGCATTACATCACAAGGCAGATGTGTCTAAGTTCACTCATCTCTTAATATTATGTATGTAAAGATGCAAGGACGGATGGCTACTTATGGTGCTGTTATTGTCCGGTACTGAAATGATCCTCTTCCTCTTTCTACACACTGAAGCCTTCCGTGTTTGCTGAGTGATAATGTTATACAGTATGAAACATTTTGATTCCCTAATGCTTCCATGACCCATATGAAGCACACCTAAAATGGTAAGGAAAAATAGTGGAAAATATCCTTTGGCTTTGGATCTGCACATTTGGGTTGGTGTGCATAAATGCATGAGTGTTAATTCATGTGAAAAAAAAGACCCTCCATTGGTAATGTGACTATGTTTGCTTCTGAGTGCATACGTGTGTACACTCAACCAAGATGAGCCCATCCGGACACTTAGGCCTTGACCTAGTAAACTCATCCTGGACCCTTAGCTTAATAACATGTTTTAAATAATGCATAAAAACCAGCCATATTGCCACCAGGAGATATCTGCTATACTTTAAAGGGACTTCAGTACACACAGATTTTATTTTCCAATGTTTTGATTCAGACTGATTTGTTCTGCTGTAGGACACTGACTTAATCTGTCCCTTACTAACCACTGATTGTAAGAAGATTTCTTTTTTTAGTTTGTGTTTCTCTCTCATATGCTTTTGTAGTTTGATGTTTGCGAGCAGTAAAAACTGACATCAATAGGGACAGCCACTGTTGATTGAAGACAGCTCAAAAATTCCTCTGAGAACACAAATATTGAGCGGTAGGAATTTAGAAATAATATATGCAGTAAAGCTATTTCCAGTGGATTGTTAGTCACACAGCAACAATGAGTAACCACAGCTATGGATGCATTATCACAGCCACTTTAAAATGTGTTTTAGGTAGCTTTTTGAATAAAACTCTTATTGTGTAATTAAATCAGCACATCACATTTTAATAAACCACGGTACATCCACAATGTGAAAATCAGTCTGATGAGAGTGATGGAGAGTATTTTGGCACATTCAATGTTCACAGTCCACAAAACAGTATATGCTTTGTCAGTGTGTTGTCCTTATCTTTGTGCATGCTGTATGTTGTATGTTGGCATGCTCCCACTGGACTTTAAATGGTCCAAATAAGACAGCTGAACCTAAAATGAGGTTAGATCTAAAATTACCAAAGAACCAGTTTGTGTCACTAAAATTAGCAGTATGGCATGTTTGCACTGTGTTGTCAACCTCCTAATGTAATGCTGTAATGTTTACTATTCCCCCCTTTCTCTTTTTCACATAAGCATTTAGAACAACGACACACATGAGAAACATCATTCACTGAATATCTGAAATATTTTGTCTGCAATACAGTTTTGCTACTTTGCATCTCTAAATCCACAATAATCACATTGATAAACTGTAGTATCAAGTAGTACCCCCCTCTATTGTGCTCTTCTGGGGGGGTCTTTTTGATAATTTGATTTACAATTTTTCCCCTAAAGACTTGTGGAAACTATCACAAATATCAAGCCAGGTATTAGTTCACGACTGCCAGTTGAACTATTTAAATGTCTAATATAATAAGTGTGCAATGTGAAAATCAGGCTTGCAGTGTGAACTAGCTGAAGACACTCTGCTTGTGGCCAAACAAATATCTCCAGCAGGCCTCTTCTGTCTGTTTGCAGTGTAAACTCTGCTATTATAATCACCAAGTCAGACCAGAAAGCAATGGAGCATGCCTCAGTCATGTAACACTGCATAAAGTTTAACAAAACATGAACATTTTTTAATTTTACCAGTATCTGATATCAAATTGAGCAACATCCATAACTGATCAAAAAACAATGTGTAATTCTGTTAGGTTTGACAGAGACTGAAATTGTAATGTGTATTGCAATTAACCTTTCCCATCTCATTCACAAACTTACACATATGCACATTGACTGTAGCCCCTCCCCCATGTGTCATTGGGTCTGTTTCGATGAACGAATTTAGGTGTAATGCAGAGATAAATTATTCTTTTATCAGAAAATGGTTCTTCCTATCTTGTCATAATCACAAAATTAACTAGTTTTCTGAAAATAATAAAAATAACATTTTTCTAAAAAGTTGAGTAAGACCGTTCTCGGCTTCCGTCCGTTAGTGAACAAAGCCGTTTTTTTGGCCTCATTTTTAAACTTTTGTTATGATCACTCTGAATAAAACAGAGCGATATAAAAGAAGCTACAAGTAAAAGAGAGTAACACAGGACGAAGCAAAGGCCAAGATTTAGAGGATGATAGAGTTCCTTTTAGATGGAGGTCAGCATTTAAGGGAGGTTAAAGGTCACAGAACATGAATGGAAAAGATTGGAACGTGTCTGGAATAACATAGTAGTTATAAAGCAAATATGTGTATTCAAATATTTTAACAGGGTTTTATTAAATTCCCTGCTTCAGTCTGCTTTCTCATCTTCTTTTATTACTTACTTCATTTTTATTTCATTTCAAGGTCTGTCACATCCTGACAGACACACCAGTTGTATTTATGCTCACTCTATTTCTTCATACAGAAGAAATACTTTGGATAACATGTAAGATGTAAACTGGGTTACTAAATGCCTCGAAGGCCTCATACAGAATAACTACACAAAAGTTGCTGTTACAGAATAAAGAAATGACTAACATAGAGGCAATTTAAAAGATGAGAAACCAAGTTGTATCTTTGTGGAACCTTTAAGGAGCACTAACATACACAGGCTACGTCAGTTAGTGTGGATCATATACATGTAATTTATTTTACAATACCATAAAACCATAAGAACACAGACAAGAAAGGACATGATAGACTGTCATGCTCCATCTGAGAAACCAGCCACTCCCTGTGAGGGGACTGGAGGTATACCAAGTGTTCAAAAGAACATTTATATCTGACACTCTTCAAATGAAAACATCACACTACGTGCGGACGCAGAGCATATGAGCACAGTGATATGCCCGGTATCCTAACTGTACCGGTGAATGACAGGCTGATTTACCTGGTGCTCCTTAACTTCAGCTGGTTTGATGACTGGTTGGAACAGCTGCCAGACAGGATTTCTTCTTTCTGAACCAGAAATGTACTGCTGCAAAGCACATAGAAACAACCCAGCTTTCCATCTTTGCAAGCAAATAATGGCAGAGCCACCCTTAAAACAATACAATCCATCAAGTATTCCTTCATGCATCCAGACAATATCCTAACAATTAAGATTCTAATATGATTATAAGAAAACTCAAAAAGCCTAACCACACCTTACCACAGCTAAAAGGAAACACAACTCTCCATGGGAACCAAATGGGCACAAAGGATTTGATCGAGGTATCAAATCCAGTCACATCTGCTACCAATCAGTCCCTCCTCCAATCACCACTGACTGGTCTCCAGCCTCTGCAGACTCCCCGTCAGAGTATGACCAAAACCGGACGTAACTTCATTCTGACCCTCTCTGAATCTAACTCCTCTATATTTCTTTTATGCTAGCCATAATAAGTTGGTTTTATGCATTGGTTTAACATTTCTGACCCAAATGTACCCAGTTTTCTGAATACATGTTGAAACCAAATCAAGATGTATTTCTCATTAAGTAATATTGTACCTTATCCTAACCATGCAGTTTTCTGCTCTCATGAAAAAAAATAATGATCACCCCCTTTGATCTAGTGGTTCTTTCTTAATGCTAAATCTTTTCCTCTTTGTCTTTTTCCCATAAGGACAAGGATTGCTGTCCCAAAGCGCTTTGCAGCTTAACAGCCAGGATGCCTATGCTGCAGCTGGTTACCATAGTAACCACGGGCTGGCACTGGGGGAAACGATCTCAGCCCGAGGCGGGCAGATTGGAGGGGCAGTTCACAGCTACAACCAGGTATGTTTCTTTTATTTTTATCCTCTATTATGTTAATTAGTTAATTCACCTTTACCACTTCTTCTTTACTTCTCTTCTTTTTGCATTTTCTTCATCCCTTGTCGCTATCCCACTTTGTGGTGTCATTTTCCTCTCTGCCCACCTTTACTACTTTATGCTCATGTTTATATATCTGTCCTCACTTTGCCTCTGCCTGACCCTGTCTTTCCTCTCACCTGTCTCATGTGTTTTCTTCTCTCTTCTCCAACCTCACTAGGTAACATCCAGCCGTGCAGCAGCCCAGTTAGTGGGCACGGACTCTCCCTCTCAGTCCCAGAGGGACTCATTTGCCCAGCAAGCCCTTGGCAGCGCCTTTCACATGCCCACGGAGGGTGGATCCACAACTGTTGGACCATCCATGTATTACTCTTGTGCCACTTTGCCTGCACAGGTGAAAATGTTTGCAGAAACTGCATTGCTTCACTAACCAACCTTTATGGAAAGTTTTTGTGTCGATTGCATCATATTTGAGACACTAAATGAAAATATTTATGATGATATATTTTAGATCTATAGATGTTGTAGCATGTGGCAGCTTGAGGTTATTAACTTTCCTTTAAATTACCGTTAAGCAGACTGTCAGCAATACGCAGCATTATCATTTCTGTATGTCTTCTTGCTCACCTAGTTTAAAAAGAAATATAAAAAGTGTACTTTTAGATTTGCAACTGTGAGACCTTGAAAGTATTGTTACTTATTTTTTATCAGTCATAAGATGAAAAGCCATTTCTGAAATTTGGAGGGATTTTTGTCTTTCCTCACAGTTGCATTTCTTGTTCAGTGATTCCATAAAAGTTCAGAATCATCCCTTCATGTTTGGTCTGATAACTCCCAGCTCTTGATCAGGAGACTATCAGAGTTTAGTTTCTACTCTCTGGTTTTCCAGCTCCAGGGGGAGTTGTTCATCTCTCTGAAAATAATGATATGAATAAGAAGGGAAGATGAATTTTTAAAGTGACACTCTCCCATAATGAAGTACAAATCATCTTCTGTATTACAGCGTGTGAGCTCTCCACTGCAGGCGGTGGGATCCCCTACTAAGCTGCAGCGCCTGGGCTCAGCCTCTGCCGACATGCCCAGCTACGCTACACTACAAAGAGTGTCCTCACCCAAACACTCGCCCAGCCGACTCGCCAAATCCTATAGGTTGGTTTAGTCTCATTCAAAACTGCTTGATACCCGTCTCAGAAAACACAGTAAGTTCAGCACACAAAGGGATAGCTCTGAGGAAGGCTGCTGAATGCAATAACATTTAAACCATATGTCTGATTTTAAATGATACACTTTATTGCGAAATTTCTGTCAGTGTTTTGGAGCAAACTTCTTTTTGCATGTATCAGTCACACCAGCTCGGATACTTAAGCAGCAGACCGTTGGTGGGCCAATCTTTACAACCTCATACTGTGTAGCCAAATGTGGTTCAAACCCACAGATTTTTATTTCAGTTTCAAGCAGCTATCCAAAAAGTTAACACGTTTTGCAGTGTTAAACAGATTAGTAGGAAGTATAAATTAGTAACTAAAGTTTCAGCCTTTCCTACATTATATGTAGGCCAAATTCAGAAATGTGCACTTGATCAGGTCAGTACAGTGCTTGCTTAGTGTTTGGGGAATAACAGTAAACATTGAGGGAACAAAAGGTAAAGCATAGGAGAATACTTAAAATGTAAACATTTAATATTTTCCAGCCTCAACCAAAGCACTCCTTAAAACAAACTGCATTCACTACTTGATCTACTGTTCATTTATTAAGCATTCAAATCTGCTTCCAACTTCCTGTTGCTGATCAGTAAACTTCCAGTATCAATAAATGCATACACTGCTTTGTGTAAAATAAGTTTTCCCGCTTCATGGCTGTTTTGATTTTGAATGGGAAATGTGCATTCCTCTCGCCTTCAGCACCTCATCGCCCATCAACATGGTAGCATCGGGTGGCCCCGGATCCTCCTCTCCTCTCCCCATGGCTGCCTCCCCTGGGGGAAACCACTCCTCATCACCTATCCACCAGCTCAGCTCTGCAGTGGGAAGTTACGCCACCTTGTCGCCCACCAAGCGCATGCTGCATCACATCGGAGCAGACGGCTACAAGATCTCTCATGAGCTATACGCCAACGCAACCCTGCAAAGGCCTGGTAGCCTGGCAGGTAGAGGTCAAGACAATTTAGTTACTCTTTTGTGTGATTGTTGGTCATCCCATATAGTTGATTTTCAGAACCATCATTCATTCATCGTTGAGTTATTCTTATTTTTTATATATTTGCATAGCTTTTTACATATTTTTTCTGTAATTATTTCTATAGCTTACTTTAGGATAAAAATGTATTATTAACTTTTATCTTTTTAGTCAAATCCTGAAATGGATGCTTGATTTTTTTAATTATCTACAGCAAATGTCAGATACACATAACTAATATTTTAAATGTGCTCGTTATGGTTTCATTTTTGTGTTAATTAACCCACAACTTGCCTATTTACTGCTCATTGAGAAACTTTTCTAAATCTACCTCCATTTTCACATGTTTTCCAGGCTCCAGAGGTTCTTACAGCAGCCAGCACAGTCACCTGGGTTCTGAACTGCGACCCCTTCAGTCTCCAGAACACCACATCGATCCTATCTATGAGGACCGTGTCTACACCAAACCCAACCTTAGAGGACAAGGTGAGAAGATGTTATCTGGCTGAGGTTATATGTTGAGGACATGTCTATAAATCCTAAATGAATAAACAAAACCCCTCAAGATCTGGGAATAGACAGGAGGTTTGAGAGGTGGAGACCTCAGAGGAAGTAAATACTTTCACACCAACATGATGTTGGGCAGCTGTGGCGCATGTAGTAGAGCGGGTCAATTCCTAACCGGCAAGTTAGCGGTTCAAATCCCGGCACATCCACACAGCACGTTGTTTTAGAAAAAAAAAACTTTACACAGCACGTTGTTTTAGAAAAAAAAACTTTAGGTGTAAATGAAGATACAACTGAAATGCCGTCAGCATCATTTGAGACCAAAAGGTGATAATCATGCTCTCTTCTCTGATACTACATTGGACAAGCATTAGATTGGCAAAAACATTTTCTTTCCTGGCAAATCCTGCTGGTTTTGTGTTACGAAACTGTTATTTTATGTAGCAGATCTCAGTAGAGTGGACAGTATTAGTGTTAACACAATCTTTTGATGCAAGGAAATAATGCTGCTTATCCGGTCTACACATGTGACACAGCTCAATGTTCCACAGATTTTCACCTTGGAAGGCACTTCCTGCAGTGTCTTAACGCTGTGTTTGCATGTGTTCAAGGTGAAAACACAGAAAAATACATGTCTACTTGAAATACGCTTGCACGTGTGGATATTGCCTAAACCAGGGCTCTTCAACATCAGTCTTCAAGGGTTAATGTCCTTCAGGTTTTAGACATTTCTATGCTCTAACTCTCCAGCAACTTATCAAGTTCTGCACAATGACCTGTTAATTTGAGTCAAGTGCGTTGAAGCAAGCAGAAAACAAGCAGGACAGTGGCCTTCAAGGACCGAAATTGAGACAATGAGATGTGTAGCCTAAACCCTTGCAGAAGTAACGACCCATGGTAAGCTGCCCACCAAAAGTGTGACATAACTCCCAATAAACTCAGCTGTGAATGTACAGCTCACAGCACATGCATGCCATGTTGCACAGTGACACAAACAATCTTCAGTTAATAAATAGAGAACAAGCAAAGTTGGGTAAAATCACAGTGTAAATATCAGGACACAGTTCCTTGCTGCCATCAGTGTTGCTGCTTGTTAAACAACCCCTGCTTTGGTTTCACTATTGAAATGGCGATAGAACAGAGGAGAAATCAAATATAAGGATGCCTTAGGCACACTTTACTGTACAAACCCCAAAAGGTTTTAAGATGTGCAGTTTTTCTATTTTTGGATGTCTTATCTGCTTCTAATAATATCCAGCTACATGTATCAGCTAGGAAATTGCTTATTGATTTTAATCTCAATGCAGATTTTAAAGGCTAAATTGCACATTTCCCAATATGTGGGGCTCAGATGTTGGGAGTAAATGACTTTCTGACAGAAACCCAACCCCCAACTCCTCTGGGGTTTATCTGCCTGTCTTTTACACCAATCATTGTAGAAGTCAGAGTGAAAAGAAGCACAAGCAGTAATCATCAGTCTACTTAATAAAGATGTATCTCACCATGACCACTTTTTTCTCTCTTTGACAGATTTGTGAAATGATGAAGTAGAGCTTTCCTCCCTTCAAATGCTGTTGTCATGGTCATAAATTTTACAAAAAAAATCCCACCTACCATGCTGAACTATCATCACATCAATCAGCAGGACTTTGTAGAACATGATTAACATTGTCAGCGTCACTGATAATTAGAATTTGATATAAAATTGACACTTATCTTTTCTATTAATTATGATATGGATGTTTTTGAATTGGTTTTTTTTTGTATTTAAAGAATTCTTTTTATTTTTATTCATGATTTTCTATAAGTGTATGTCGATATTAGGGACCCAACTCTCACTGCATCATTGTGGCTGGTAAGTTGATAGGCATTAAACAGGAATCCCCGAGGCCTGTCTGACTGGTACGCTCTAAACGAGGCTAGATCCCCAGCAGATTTCATCAATCCCTCCCTTTATTTCTAGCAAGAAATTCTATCTTGTGATAAGATTTAGATGGAAATCAACCTGGTTTAGGAACAATTAGAGAAAGTAGTTTGTCCCGAATGACACACGATTCCACCTATGTTTGGAAATCAGCAGGAACTCTCCACCCTGTAATACCTTGAAAAAGAGATGGACTAGAAAAAAAGGGTGTTTTTTGTGTTTAATGGTGTCGTGTTATATTTTTTTGTTCCATCTGATCACCCAGTTCTGTTTACCCCATCAGGTAGGCAAATCTAATTGGGGTCTCAATGGCAATTTGTTTCTCAGTCACACTATGTTAACTAATTAGTTTCAAGACTGAAAATTAATCTCAATTAATCCCATGGGTGTTAGCTTGGGTGTTTTGCAATGATCATAAATCAACCATGTCCTAAAACGTTGACGCAGTGCACTAAATCAGCAGAGCATGGGGAGAGAGAAATGTTACTGTTGTCGACACGACGTGGGCCCAAACTATGAAGTTTCAGAAAGGTCCTTCAAGCGTTTTAGGTTGGTAAGGCTCATCGTTGCCACTTTCAAATGAGCTCAATCATCTTCAGTGTCTGTGAGCTGAAATCATCAAGGCAGCAAAAACATTATATTGTTACACATTACATTAAAATAAATCTTTCTGTTAAAGCCTGGTTGTTTTCAGGTCAGTTTGAAGCTGATAAGCACAAGTGAACTCGAGCTTTACCTCATACCTGCATTTTCTCATGCTTTGTTTAGGTGCCTGTTATCTTGTTACATGCACTAAAAACAAGCCATTCTGAATATTGTTGCCCACATGGTCTTGATCTCTTGTTTATGCTAAATCCTAATGTTTTATGTTAAACTTTAAATTAAACAGCTAAATGAATCACAAATTTCATGCAAAGCGAATGGTTTCAGTCACACATACAAAGAAGAAAAGTCAGATTCCACAATCAGGACTGAACAATTAAAATTAAGCACTTTGAAATTTCAATATTATCAGAACTCACCTCAATGTTGATTTTCTGACTGAAAAAAATACAATACAGCATTTTCTTAAACTCTGAACTGTTTTTAGGGTTTGACTTGTTCTAGATAATGAAAAAGTTGCTCTTCTGTAGCCCCATTATGAGCAGCTGTTAGCTTTGTGAGTAACTGTTAGCTTAGCTTCAAAACTCCTACCTGACAATCCTGCTTAAAGAAATAAGGAAAAAAGAAATTCAAGAAAAACTGTGAAGTGCATGAATGACACTGACATGCAAGGCTCTGGTTTAACAACACATTTAACTCCATTTAAAAGAACATAAACATTTTCTATGAAATTGTGAATTTATTTATCTTTTCCCACAATTCATTAGCAAGTTTATTTTTTTGATGTCACTTTTTAAAAAGTAAATATTTATAGATATTATTTTCGGAGGTTTACGTGCAATGAACAACTGACCCGGTTAATTAATATTTATTGAGATAATTTGTCCACAGCAGGGTGGCGTGTGCACACGACTGTTTGTGTCTTTAACTGCACATGTGTTGTAAACATTTTTCCATTCAACCTTCATACTTCTCAGTGTTAACCTCCTTAAATCTTCGACCAAACATTTAAATCTAAATGTTAATTTTTCTAAATGCTGGATCAGTTCCTGCCATCATTCGCTTGCAGTTTTATCTTTTAATTACATTGTATTGTGAGTTTGTCCAGATTTTTTTAGTTTTCTTCTTTTTCTTTTAAATCAGCTAGTTCATTTTTAACTCAGTTAGGTTTAACCATCAGGCAGCTGCTTCTGGTTAACTGGGTTGAACCAGCTCTAAAAAAGGATAATCTGATTATGTTGTAGGGCTGTTAATACTTGTCATCATAAACAAGCTTTCCTACATGAGCCTGTTGAGTCGTATGTGTTTTTCATTTAATTTAATTTTTACATTTCTGTTATTTTTTGCTTTGTTTCAATTTAATTCGATTTTCTCTGTCAAATGAAAAATAACATCATTTGGTGAGTTGACCTTTTGATTTAAAAAGAAACCCCATTTGTTCAGGTGTTGCCGTCTCTGTTTGTTTTTCTGTTCTGTTTCATGACTCACATCTTTTTACTTTCTCCCTTTGCTCCATTGGTGCTGGTGTTGTCGCTTTCTGCTCCCCTGCTTGTGTACATGGGTCCTTTGTGTTGGGAATTGTGTTTGGTTGGGATTTTTTCTTCCTCGTCTCCCCTGCTCTCTCATACCTTGCAATCCAAACCCTAGTGGTGAACCAGTTGTACCAAGAAGTCCTCAACTATCTGTTTTATCCCTACACTCCTCTTCCCACTCTAGCCCCGCCTTCCCCTGGTGTTGATCCAATCCCCTTGCAGCGAACAGGAAGCCAGAGTGCAGCCGCCACCTTTCAGAGAGGTAGTTTCGCCACAGGAGGGGGAGCTGCCGACTATGCCAATCCATATCGCACTCTGCAGTTCTGCCCATCCACCGAGTCGCCTTACAGCAAGTCGGGCCCTGCACTCCCCCCTGAAGCTGCTCTGGGCCGGTCCCCATCAGTGGACAGCATTCAGAAGGATCCAAGGTGAGAAGAAGCGTTAATATTTTGTTATCAGCTCTGGCTTGTTAATGAAGCCCGTTCCTCTGCTCCCTTTCCACTTTCACTGAACTTACTAAGGTCCAGATTCACCAAACTAAATGTAGTTTTTTTTTTAAAGCTATGAGTACAACCTGGAGAACAATTGTTTTCAAAACTAATGGTAATTATTTATCCATAAATCAGTGACAAAGCTGTGTATTGCTACAACAATTTGCAGCAATGATGGTCACTATCATGATATGACAAACAGATGTAATACAACTGGCTGAATCTGGGCTTTAGTATACAGCACACATCACGCCACATCTTTCACTGTCCTCTCCAGTTTGCCTATTGTTGGGGCACAGCACTGCTGTTTGAATGCCCACACACACCTCTTGGACCAATTCTAATGTTTGCGGTGGCTTTTAGAAGTGAGGTACCTCTTTGTCAGTGGCAATCAGTCATGTTCCGTGCAGCTGGAAAACACATTTGATGTGGAAAGTCTGCACAAAGTCTGCTTGTAGTGGAGCAGAGCTCTGTGTTCCAGTCTGGGTGTGTAGGTAGACACAATGACAAATAAAACACAAATTCATATATACAAAGTCAGTCTAATAGCTGTTTTTGTTAGGTTTTCCCCTTTTTGTCATTTAAATTCAAGTTTAAAACACTATTCCAAATATGTTTTGGATAGTTTTTGCCTAAGCTCCTTCTTTTTAGCTAATGACTGCACAGAAAAGCTGTCAAAGACAGAAGCAGCCCTGCTAAAGTTGATGCCTCTCCCAATGACAGCTCAGCCCAGGTGTAAGCTGTTTT
>JBAMHV010000008.1:7006672-7025251 GCA_037177535.1 Pseudomugil gertrudae
AACAGGTCGCCAGTCCATCCAGGGCCAACACAGATAGACACAGACAACCATGCACACACACACTCACTCCTATGGGCTCATCCAAGTTCAGTGATGACTTATTTGTTTCCCTAACTAAGACTTGAGGAAAGTTGACAGAATACATGAAGACAGAAAGAGGAAAATGTTGATAAGCAGCAACAATGAATTACTCAATGCAATAGATACCTGCTGCGAAAGTGGAAAAAAGTCATATGTCCATCTATTTTCTGCAACTTATTTGCGATCGGGTCTCAGGACAGATTTCCTGTGTCATTCCTGGGGTCTCTTGCTGCGGGGACATGCCCAAAACACACCTCACCAAGGAGGCGCCCAGGAGGCCTCCAAACCAGATATTACATTGGTTAAAATAAGGTAGTATGAAAAATGTATTTTATGTCTGAGTCCAGATCCTGGTAACACGCCTTCAGTCACTCTGCTGATTCTATAAGTATTTATTTAAATTTTAGAGTTAAAATATGTTAAACAGAATCAGTATGGTATCACTGAACTATACTTTTGTTCACGTGTAAATAGATTTTTCTTTGACACAGGTACATGCCTCTCCTCCTCATTGCTTCATGTGTTTCACCTCTTCACTTAACCAGATGATTTGCTGATAAACGGTTAGCAGATTACCTCAGAAGCTTTATGTGTGCTCTGGTTCATTGCTGCGCTCCCGCTTTTGAAATCACTTTATAGAAAAACTAGACATAAAAAACCCACATGTGACAGCTCACTCAGGCATAGCATTAGATATCATATTGGCCAATTAACTAAGAGGGTGAGTGATACAAGGGTATGTCATCCTTAATGCTATCTAGTTGAGCCACATGCTCTCTGTGTGTGTGTGCGTATCTGCAGTATTGTGTGGATGTGTATTTATGTATGTGCCTGGAGGCATAAAGAAGGCGAATCAGAGACAGTAAGGCAAGATATTTTCAAAAAGAGAAAATTGTTAAAAAGACAGGGGAGGGGGAAATAACCTTTGAAATTATTTTCTCTCCAGTTTTTCAAACACAAGGTTTATCCCATTGGCCTATTATGAAACTTAGAGACAAAAGCTTTCTAATCCTGGCTTCTGTGCTCTGCTCTTTGATGGCTGAATGTGTATGAGTGTGCGTATGTGAATATGTTGGACTACTATTGTAGAGCACCGAATTGTGAACTACGTGCTTTAGCTGCATGGTGCTGTGTTTGTGCAAACCTGCGAGTCTTTGTGTGTGTGTGCCTGTGTGTTTATGTTAGATTAGACTGAAGTGAAGTCATCTCCGTGGGGACATCAGGCTGTTCCCACATCAAGAATAAGATGCATCAAAGAGAAAACAAGTTCTACACAAAAGCAGAGAAGCAGGGCTTCTGTATGCAGCCCGAACCTCTCACTGCTGTCAGAGACATTCAAATCAAAGAAGGAGAGAGCGAAGACAGAAGGAAGGTGGATGTGTGGAGAATGTATCAAAAACAGCAGAGCACACTGGAACAAATGTATAGAAAATTAGCATCCAGGAAGCATCATCCTTTATAATCGCATAGTCAAAGATGACTTTTAGAGTAAAACTTTGAGATGCGGTGCCAGTCTGAGCATCTCCCTCCCTCTCCTCCATCCATCACCCCACTCTCTGATCCTCCACATCATATCCTTCTTCCATTAATCTGTTCTTACTTCTACACACATATAGAGGGATAGGCTTGTTTGTATCTGCATGTGTGCGCATAAACTTAAAGCGCACCCTCAGGTGAACTGGTGGATCCGTGTGAGACACTAAAACCAGAAATAAATGTTCTTCATAATGGTTTGCAAAGAAAGCAGTATTCATGGGAAAAATTAATATAAACAATTTGTTGTTTGCAAATCTGGCTAGTCATGTTTGAGAAGTCTGTGGTTGCATTCATGTATAAAGGTGAGAAACACATTGGCTAAAATAAAAACTAAAAAGCATTTAATAGAAACAGGATGTTTTTATTCCAGTATTTATATTGCATTATCCTTGGACTCATTGTTATTAGACTTATTATGGATCCCTCTGAATTGGAGAATTAATTTCTCTGTGGACTTGAGTTGATCCTTTTGCCATTAAGTTGTAGATTGATGTCAGAATGCGGTAATTCTGGTCTTTTACAGCTAATGTGGAAAACTCCATTTTTCTTTCATTAAAACATGTTGATTAATCTCCTTAAATTACGTTATTAAGAATAAATTGAACTGCAAAAGCTGTTTGTTCTTATTATTTTCCAGCCTGGTTTTGTCTCATTTTGTCTTTCTTTCTTTTATTTTTCCTCCGGGGAACATTTTAAATCAGGGTCACAGTAGGGAAGAAAGTTGCCTAGTAACAGTTTGAACTACATGAACACACACACATTTACACCTTTTGCTTGCATCCAAACACATTTTGTTTTCTATTTGTGTCTGTTTTTGTCTCTGCAGGGAGTTTGGCTGGAGGGATCCAGAGCTCCCAGAGGTGATCCAGATGTTACAGCATCAGTTTCCATCAGTCCAGTCTAACGCAGCTGCTTACCTCCAGCACCTCTGCTTCGGAGACAACAAGATCAAATCTGAGGTACAGATTTATTTTAGAAAATGTATGTGTTTATATGCAGCCCCTTTTTTTTATTAACATACATTTTTGTTACATGCATGTTTATACACATTTTATTACACATTCAGAATCTTGAATTTCTCAGGCAGATTTCTACAGGTGAGAGTAAGCATGCAGCTGATATTAAACTCATGACTGCATTGTGTGCATACAGATGAGATAAACTGAATCTGAGCTCCAGATAGTAAATAGTATATGATAGAAACATGCACTTTGTGGTGTTTTGAGAGTTCCTGCAAACATTTTCAATGTGCTCATCAAATTTAGATTTATTTTAGGCCTACATTTTTTTAAGCATTTGTCTTTGGTCTGATCTTATGTTCAAGTAAAACTCATGTAGACATCTTTAGGCATTTGCTCAGAACAAGTAATAACAATTATGACATAAAAAATACAAAATATTTTAAAAATAAGAGAAAAAAAACAGAACAAATAGATATTATTTTAAAAAAGACTTTATTTAGGCTGTATGAAAACCTGCTAGGCTATATATCCAATTTATAAAATTAAAACAATAATTGTATTTGCATTTAAATAACAGTAATGCAGTATGAGGCATTATTGAAGAAAACCTTATTGCAATTTACTCATCAAGCAAATTACCTAAATAATCGGATACAGCTGCAGTTTTGTTGTAAATCTAAACACACTAAACACACTTAACACTTCTTTGGATATAGCCCTGTTCCCAAACTCTCTCCTCCTGTCCTTTGGAGCTGTTACCACTCAGTATCCTGAACAAAACTGTTCCATCTGTCTCCTCAATGTCAACTCAATGCAGCTCACTTCCGTTTTATTAATCCCTGCAGAGACGATGCATTTGAGGGTGAACAAAGTTCTTTAAATTGCAATCAGCCAATGGACAATGAACATGGAGCATAAGAAAGACAAAGCGAGAGAAAAGACTGATGACAGGCAGTGATGTGGAACAGGGCTACTGAAACTGGACCCTGTAGGCCAAACTTTTTTTTTTGCCTTTGAGAAAGATGTATCAGCAGACTGATGGAATGTGTGGCCTAATGGCTGATCGGTGCAGCACTGAATAGAACCAAATTGCTTATTTGGGATGCAGCCTAACGCGTCAGTACAAAACAGTTTTTTGTAAATGTATTTAGTGAATAAATGACATCTTCTTGGTATCATTTGCAGCACATTCTTTTAATCAATCAATACCGTGGAGTTATGTCATTTCTGACCAGATATTAGCTGAATATTCCAGACCCAACATGTTTAATTTCATCCTGTGGTCTCTTAGTTATGGTCATGTAGTTAAAGAGAAAGTGTACCATCAGATGCAAAGTAGTTGCAGGCAAAGAAACACTGTGACTGATGCATGTGTATGCATGTATAAACGCCTGATAAAGATTCACTACTTTCAGTCTTTCTACAAAGGTTTTGAGAAAGCATTGCTGCAATGGAAAGGAATTGTGCTTTTGAGGGGTATAAAATTAACTGGACTTTATCCCAGGTCTGTTGATCCACATCTGGCACAGACAGCAAACTTGGAATAGCAGCAGCATCAACTTGCAACTGCACTTCCTGCAGCTGCCACGACCTCCCATGAGCTCGAGTCTGCCACGACTTTTGTCCCAGCTAACACAACAGTGCTAATGGCTCAGACTATCATGTGATTTAAGCACTTGTTGTGTAGCTAAAATGATTCTAAGCATCAGTGAAACAGGTTTTCACTGAAAAACTATTATGATGACTAAGATGCATTTGTGTCGTGTCTGCAAAAGCCATCTGTGAAGATTAAACTGTAATGGATAGAAAAGTCTACAAAAGCCTACACAACTGCACAATGAAGGGAAGGTTTCTCCATAAACTTAAAAACCTACTGCGGCCTTAGTGGATGCAATATAAGCAATGGAAAGCTAAGAAGACAATATGTCATGGTTAATGCAGCAAGTGGAATCTGTTGGAGAAGCTGCAGTGTTTCAGACCTTCAGACACTTGCTGTTAGCTAAACAGCTAAACAGCAGCACTGTTTTACCTCCACTGTGACATTCACAATGTGTCTCCTGTACCTATGTTTACATTCATGCACCCATCCCCTTCACTTCACAAAGGTTTTACAACTTCTTCTGTGGCCGGGGGTCTGTTGTGCAATGATTCACCATGGCAGTTTTACAGATAGCTCATATATGACAAAGCTGCTAAAATACAGCCTGTGCTTCCTTTAGCTTTATCATCTGCACAACTTAATACACTGTAGACATCTCAATAATCATCATTATGCCTACAAGTCATCAGTTATAATTATTGGTGTGGTTTTATTGTGTTGTACTATACTTACCTATTTGTTATTCAATGCAAATTTTTTTCCATAAATTGTGATTTCTCCATGTTGTAACCTATTTTTTGTGCATATAAGCACTACTGTGTACTCTATCTATTGTTGCTTTTTGTATCCTCTCTCATATTAACGAAGTCACATCTGGTTTCTTGGCTTGCTTAGCCAATTTCCTTATATCACCTACCACTTGGAGCCATGTTGCATTATACACAACCCACATCAAAACCAGTAAAGCCTTGGTGTTGTCAGGTTCTTTCATATCCAACCTAGTTCAGTTTGTTTTAACTGGGAATTACGTGTGTTTTCACTTCTGTTAAATTAGGTTGTTCTTTGTGGCCTGTAATGTCAGCACACTCCAGTTAATGTGTTTAACTCGTGCTTAAATGTGCAACTAATTATAAAACAAAAACGTTAGTGGTTGAATCTATAAAAACTGACAGTATTTGTTATAAGGCAAAATGCCTAGAGTAGTATGTCAAAAATAATTTCCTTTAAAATGTATTTTCGGTGTCAGATTTTCATAAGGGAGCAGTTAAAAAACTTGATGTGCTTTTCTACATGAGCCAAAGACACAGTGATGTAAGCACACCTTGTTGCTATGCTAAATTACTCTTTTTTTTATAGAGAGCAGCTAGTCTGCCCTATATTTTCCCTTTGTCTAGACTGAAGAAAGCTGCACACACAGTGACAGGCAGACGAATACAAAAGCTTTTATTCGAATAATTCTTACATCAGTATAATAGAGACCACTGCATACATTTGATTTTAAGTTTTGATACAGAAGTAAAGAATTGAATTGTTGGAACTACTGCCTTAATATCTAAAAGCTTGAATAGAGACCCCACTATCATTCATAAATATCCCTCCACTGCTTTACTCATTTTCTCTTCAGATTCGACGGCAGGGTGGAATCCAGCTGCTAGTGGACCTGTTGGACCACCGGATGACAGATGTGCACCGCAGTGCCTGCGGCGCCCTGCGAAACCTGGTGTACGGCAAAGCAAACGATGACAATAAAATCGCCCTGAAGAACTGCGGAGGTATACCCGCTCTGGTCCGACTGCTAAGGAAGACCACAGATGTGGAGATCAGAGAGCTGCTCACAGGTATAAGATATTTTACATTACAGTGTTCTGGTAAACCTTGACTCAAATACATTTCCCTTCTGGACCTCTAGGAATCTTGGGAATCTCTTTGTTTTTTCCCATACAGTCTTGGTGATGCTTCTCTCACTGCTGGTGTAGAAGTGTAGCAGGAGCAGTCGGCCTCACCAAAACGTTAGGGTGCAGAACAGTTTTTGACAGCTGGAGCATCAAAGTCTTCAAACATGAGTGCCAAGATTTTTGGGTTTACGTTTAACCAAAAACACTGAAGATAAAAGACAGAAATACACATTGTTAGATGATTACCGTGACATTTGTGGGAATATTATATTGAGGTTAGTTAAGTGAAATGCTTATTCTACCGGCCTTAGAAGGTCACTTGTTCAAGCCTCGTCTGGAGGGAAGTTTGAACAGTGACCTTTCTGTGTGGAGTATGCATGTTCTTCACCTGTATGTGTGAGTTTTCTGGTTTCATCTCACTGTCTAAAGATATGAAAAAAAAAGCGTCCGCCAAAATGACTTTAGAATAAAATACTTTCCCACAGAAAACCTGCTCATCACATGCCTAACCGGTGATTTGAGACGATGCATAAACTGCTTAAATAACATATTTATACAGGCTATGAGAAAATCACATCTTTCTTTTGCATCAAGGAACACATATTAACTTGTTTGCTACAAAATAATTGAGATATTATTCTAAAAATACTGAGGAACATACAAGATGAAGTATATAGTTAGAAAGTTAGCGTGTGGCATCTTAAATCGGACCTGCAGCACATGCACTACCATCCTTCACAAAGTTACATATAGTTAAACAGACATTTCCCTTCACAAGCATTACAAGTGCATTCACAGTGCAGCATTCACATGCCTATTCCCTGACAAATACAGAAACACTCCATCACACGCTCACACTAAGATACAAAGACTGAGAAAAGAGAGTTGTTTACCACATGCCTGCTCCCCAACACTTATCACAAACACTTGTCTTGTCAAGCTAGACTAGCATCCACGATGTGTTTGTATTCCCTGCCAGTAACACAAGAATCCTCCACATCATTAATAATGCATTTAAGGTTGATTAATTTGAGCAACACAGGGCCTGAATTGTGGACACGTATAGATTAAAGGATTAACAGTTATGCTTGTGCAACTGTTTGACGCAGTGTTACTGTAAATAAATCCTTCTGATTGATGTCCTCAGGGTCAGATGAAGAAAATGCTCTCAGCTTTAGATGGGAATAGAAAGATGGCAGTACTAAAGAAAAAGAATACTATCCAATTGTTAAGGAGGAGTACTCTCTGAAGAGAAGGAGGTGGATGGAAGTGTGGGTACTTTTCTGCTAAGGGCTACAAAGGAACTGTCATGTTACTGCTTTTGAGAGGAGCTGCCAGTTTATTGTCATATTTACTACTCAAGTCTGGAACAAGACCACCTAAATCAACTAAAACACTTTACTTGAAAGGGTCAAAATGTGGACTACATTGCCAGAAAGAGACTAAAGATTGTTTAAAAATAAAAAATCAAAGACATGTATAGCAATAACCACAAACGTTGGAGTTTTAGAGGATGTAGAGAAGAGGCTAAATATTCCAAGCCTTTTTTTTCTTTGCAGAGTACATATTCCAAAGATCTGAAACTGAGTTTGAACAAGTTACTGTTGGGCAGTCTTGTTATGTTATTTTGAATGATATTTTCATTTTTTAGATGGTCGGTTGTGACCTGGATGCAGTGAAATACAGTTTTTCTGTTCCATGTGTTTAAAAATGCATTCACGTCACAGCAAGTCTTCATCTCAGATGTCTAACATCCTTTAATATCAATAGATGATGCAACAAAAGAGAAATGACGTCCTCTAGGCAACATTTTAAAGACATGAAACTGATGGGAAACCTAAACAAGTTTGGACTAACAAAGCAAACTGTCTGCTTTATAAAAGGTACCTTTGAGTCTGTATCTGCTCTCCAAATAGTTTCCAGCAATACTTCATACCTCTGGCTGATGTGATACTGTGGAAAGAGGGGGAACCACATAATCCTTAGTCATGCAAACAAGACACCATCATATGCATGCAGGAAAAGTAAAAGTGGCCTGACAACTTCCACATGCAAGCAGATGTCATGCAGAATATGACCCATGTAGGCATTTCCGTTTGTGTGTATGTGTGTAGTGAATCTAGAAAGGGTTTTAGGCTTAACAGAGATGGAAATAAAAGAGTTTTGTATGCTGCTAGAGTCTTAAAGAAGATTACCATATAAATTAGAGCAGCAATTCAAGGCACGGAACACAGAAATCCCTCCTGTCACAAATTAATCAGCTGAATGACTGACCGGACGCAGACAGACCAAGCTCTCCTCTCTTTCAAAGACCCACAGGAAATAACTCTCTCCCTTTCTTGTGCTCTTACTCTGTCTGCGTTTAGGTTTCCATAATTGCTCCCTCCTTCTCCTCCTGTCCCCATCTCGTCCTCTTTGCCTTTCTCCATCTTACCCTTTATATCTCTAGCCGTTTTTGCCGTTCTCCTTTCTCTGGTGAGCATTTTGAATCAAAATCACAGTGGGATGCCTGCTTCCATCGCCTGTGACAGATTCAGCTGCCCGCATGCACACACATACACACATAAACAAAACAATGGCTCATAAAAATACCCTCTTAGGTGTGCAGTTTGGCTGAAGTCACAAGTCATAACCAAGGTTGTTGCCCTCCGCATTTCATTCATTCGCCCTTCTTTTGGTTTAGTAATTATTCCTGTTTAGATCTGCTGCTTACATCTATGCAGCTGATTTAAAGCAGCAGATCTTACTCTCACTTTACAAATCAAATGTGGCATGTATGTGCAATGTCAATGTTTGATCTTGGTCTCTATCCGCTGCAGATGCTAAACAAAATGAAGAAATGTATGCAGGCCAGCTTTGACATATTCATTGTTGTGGGTTGTTATGTCATCAGTTAACAAGCAGCGTGTTGTAACTGCACCTGCACAAACAAAAACATCGGCTTGTGAGGAAAGGGGAGAAAAAAAAACCTTGTGGCATCTTTAAGCTGTTTGAAACAAAGATTTGTGCTGAAATATGCAGCTGGAAACTAAATTTAATTTACCAGCTTTCCACGTTTATGAAATAATTTTGACACAGCTGAGTGGAAAAGAGAAATCGCACCCATCACTCACCCAGACAACATGCATCTCCATCAGGAGAAGTCAAACTCTGACATGCTTTTATAAAGCAGCAGAAGGTTGTCGCTTAGATTTGTTCAAGAGACACAATGTGTGGGTTATAAAAAAGAAGCTAACTTATTTTAGCTCCATGTTTTATTTGCATGTATGCAGCATTCTCTGCCGAGTTCAATCAATATAGCAGCGGTTCTCACACTGAGGCTCCCAAGATCATTTCAGACCTTTGAAAAGTTAATTTACTTTTACCAATAGTTTTTGGTATTCTTAGCGCTGTAAAAATCAATGTATTAATGCATACACAGCATCGTTATTACTTACGCTACTTTAAAATTCTGAATTTGGCAAGAAAAGCTGAGGGGGGCTCAAAAAGTTTGAGGACCACTGAGAGACTTCAGAAGAACCTTAATCGAACCTCTGATTGTCTGGACACAGCAAGAAAATGCAAAGCGGTGTTCTGATTGGTGAAAACTAATTATTGATAAAGCAGAAAGAGAAACAGTGTTTTGGACATCAGGCAAGTGAGTGCATCACACGTAAATTGTGAGTTAATGAAAAGAAAAATCGTTCATCATGAAAAAGACTAAACTCTAAGTTCCAATTAGGTACTCAACCTATTTTAATTTTCATGGAATTGTTCTCTCAGCCGTCAGAGGACTCTGACACTGACGAAGCATTAAAGCCTGCAGGATTGTGTCAGGAAGAGCTAAATGTTATGCTGAAATCAGCATAAATGGCCTTACACATAAAGACAAATGATAAAATATTTATCTATACTGATGTCACATTCAGACTCCATGTGAACTGCATGCTTTTGAATCTTGATTATTTAATTAATATTCATTAATATTAATATGCATATAATGACTAGATAATGTAGAACTGTGTTATATGCGGGATGAAGAAGTAAATGCAGTTAGCTCACCATATCAACACTGATTGTTAGCACCGTTTTGTACTTTCTTTTGTGAAAACACATTTTTTTACCGAGTTGTTCAAATTACTTATCGTCCTTCCACAAACTTTTGAGGGAAGTTTGTTGTTGGCCATAAAAGGGAGCTCTCATTTGGGACATCATGTCATTGTGCAGATCAAACCATCACTGGGGACTCTAAAAAGATGCTAGGTATCATCAGCCTGTACACCAAGCCATCCTATACACAAGCAACTTTTAATAACGCTTGTTGTTGCACAGTCATTACAGGTCTGCAGATAAAAGGCTTGAAAGGTGGATCTTCAGAGTTTGGGTTTGTCAAGGCCTTATTTTTCTTATTCTGCACTTTAAGTATTGTGTTTGCTTTGTTTCTTATCAAAGAGTTTTATTCCAGCAGAAAATACAGTCTTTAGTATCAAGTCAGATTTCTTTGTAATGTTTAACACATTTTCAGTCCAATCTTGTACTTTATCACTTTCAAACAGGTCATTATTTATTTACTAGTTTATTTGTAATGTGAGACCAACACTAACTTTTATTTGGTACAAAGTGAATAACTTAGTGTTGCATTTGGCTACAATCTGGCCAACCTTACCAGAGAGCCATGTTTAGGCACTTTGTTGAGACTGATGCCATCACACATGGCTCACATTTTTTTTGGGTGCATCAGCTAAGAAATTAAAGATAGCAAAGATAAAGATTCACAAATATTAAACAACATTTTCACCAAAAAGTGATTCCTAAATAACTAGAGTCCGAGCTAAAACCTGGCATGACTCAGCTTGGTGTGCAGTGGGGGACAAAGGGGGGACAAAAAAATATTACACCCAAAATATATCTGCAGCAGATTAAAAAACTAAAAAGTGATGTACTAAACAAATGGTATTGATAATATATACCAAGAGTGCATAACATTTTACTTGATTACAAATATTATTGCGAGTAAGAATATAGCTAAAGCTGTTAGGTAAGTATTTTAATTCTAACTATTATCTGTACTGGTTATTCCAAAAAAAGAGTTGTGGGCAGCTGGAGCCTATCCCAGCAATCATTGAGCAAGCTGGTACACCCTGGACAGGTTGCCAGTCCATCCCAGAGACAACCAACCACATGAACAATTCACATGAGTGAATTTCACTCACACATTTATTTATTTTGAATGACCAATCACCCTAACACATGTTTTTGGATGGTGGGAAGAAGCGGGAATACCCAAAGAGAACCTACAGATTCATGGGGAGAACATGCAAACTCACACACAGAAAGACCACTGCCCTGGCCGAGACTCGCAGCAATCATCTCCTCGTGAGTCTGCGGGGCCAACCACCACAGCACCTTGCAGCCCCTCTTTTCAAACTGTTACAGACAAAAATAAACAAACCTTTTTATAAAAGTGGTGTTAATTGTTTATATGCAGCCATTAATCCAATACCAGACCTTAAAAATGATTCAAACTGAGATGCAAAAAGTGAAGAAATAAAAAGGAAAGCGATCTGGAGAACAAAGACATGCTGCAATCTTCCAGAGGAGACAAATATGACAGGGGGATGAATCTGAGCACGCTCCAAATGAGAGATGGAAAATGGCATCAGAGACAAAGAGAGATAGCCAGCGTATTCATTTCCCCTCCCTCAATCTAACAGCACATTCACAACCTCCTGCTGCCACTCATGATGTAAGGCTGAGGCAATTAACCTCCCTCATCTGTCACACACTCATAGCTGTGAGTGTGTGTCGTGCTTCTCACACTTTTGCAGTGTAAGTCAGTGACTGTATCATGTGTGTGAGCAGGTTTGCGTGTTTGGAAGTGAGGTGGTTTCAAATTAAAGATAAAATCCCATTGCCTTCCACCTCAGGCAGATGATGTCATACTCTGCATTGTAAGTAGTGATGCTTGCAAACAGCTGACTTTAGCTAGTAAAAAAAAGCATCTTTGTCTTCCAGCTGCAGCATGACATCACACATTACCTTTTCACCGGGGATTTATGTTTATCACCTACTAAACCAGAAGGAGAATTGGTTGTTTTCATGAGGTCGGGGATTATAACTATACATGTATGTCTGGAACTTATTCACCTTGGAAACTTTTACTGACAACAACATATAAATGTATTAGAGGTGCAAAATAATCATATAATTGCAAATATTGTTGTGATTTTTTTTAATTAGAAATACTATGCCAAAAGAAATGTGTTTATGGGGTACATTCATTGTGTAATATTAGAGATGGGAACTGAATGCTGCGCTCCAACAATTAGGCCTTCGGACATGAAATGCATTATTCAGTGAATGTATTTTGACTTTATAGGATGTGATTCATGTGTTTTTTGTCAGAATAAGCAGTTTGAGTGCTGTTAGGGAATATGTAATTGTATAGCTGGTGTGCACTGTAATGAAGTACAGTAAACATTACTGTACTGATTAAGTCATGCTGTACATCAAAGCAACACATTTTTACTATTTGAATAATGTTCCTGGGACTGAATGTAGTGAAAAATATTAACAACACGACTTCCTAAAACCCAGAATTATCTCCATAATTTAATGGAGATGACTTTATTAAGTGCATCAACTCTGTAACTTATATTAACAAACCACAAAGTAAGTTTAGTCAGCCAGGAGCAGCCTTAAACAAGTATGTGAGATTCCTCTAATCACAGAAAAAGATGAGTATTTCTCTCTTCATTTATTATATTAATCACAAATTTTCTCAATCAGTATAGCTGAATAATTGTCTGATCATTTCTGGAATACATTATCACAGGCTTTTGTCTATATATGTATGTTTTATAGATATGTGATATTATACTAACATTATTGATAGATATCGGCTTTAATAATGCAGTTAAAAATATGTCAGTATCAGGAATTGAAATTTAGGTCGAATAAATATATCAGCAAAAAAAGCCAATTACATGTACTATATATATATATATATATATATATATATATATACACTGATTGCATATTGCATATACATATATATAATTTAGCAGAAGTTTGTGCCATGCCAATAATTACTGTCTTAAAGCTAAAAATAATTTTCAAAGTTTTCTGACCACAAACAGAACCTGTATGTGCAAAATAGCCTAACTAGGTGATTATGTGATGACTTCAGGTCTGACTTATGAAGAAATTTATATGCGTACACTGAGACATATGCACACACAAATACATACAACAACAAATGTACAAAGGTTATAGAAAGCAGCAGCTGTAATTACACAGTGACTGTTCAGCTGAGAGTGAACAACATGCCTCTGAAGGGAGGACACCCTATTCAGAACACACAAGCACAGATATGATGATAGGATGCTTTAACATTACTGCTGCTGTAATTACAACCATAAAGTAGAGGCAGAGATAAGTGCAGATCTGACAATGGGCAGATACTCTGAAAGGAACAAATATAACACAATTACATGTGTACATAGATTGTGGCATAAACACTTTGCAAAATGGAGGTCAACAAGACAAATTACGTGCATTGTAGCTGCTCAAGGTTATCACAGTATGCACATGGAAGGGTCCTTTTTCTACCACTCAGATGTAATAGCGTTTAACCGCAAGATGTGGTGATTTCTCTCTTCCCTTCTTTGTCCTTTTTATGATAAATTCAGGCATACACACTTGTATATGTATACACTTACATATACCCTTGGTATATGTTATTCTCTTTAGGGGAAGATTTTTAGTGTATACTACTTTGTGTGTTTGTGTCTTTGGCTAAAAGACAGGACAGTAATTGGTAGGCAAAAGAAAACACTTTCAATTTTCTTGGTTGACTGCTCACTGTATGTTGAATTCAGAAGGGAATATAAACAGAAAAGAGCCAGATAGGTCTGTTGGATGTTTGTGGGAATCATTTCCTGCCTTGACTTCTTCTTTACTTTTGCTTTTTTTAGGTAATCAACATAATAAAACTGTGATGCCCTACAGTAATACATAACAGTTTAACTGACATACAATCTGTGAATGTTTTTTAGCCTCACATTTAAATGAAAACATACATGTTTATTTACTCGCTGAAAACTAATTCAGGGCAGTCAACATGACATCAAAGATTAGCATTAGTCACTAATACATCAACCCGAATCACGTTCCGCTTTGAAATGAAATCTAATCTCAGCATCATGATGGTCTTTCTAAATGAACATTGTAGGAACTGAGATGAGATGGTAGTTATCTGATCCAAAAATGTTCAGTGTTTAAATGAACCCTGAATTCATGTCAAACATAACCCAACCATATATGGACTCATAAAACATAGAAGGAGGTTCAAAAAACACATTTTGAGTTGATGCTCTATGGCTCACACCATGTAGTAAAATCTGATATTTGGATATTTAGTGTGAGCTGTCACAAACTGTTTGTTTTTTGACACAGCTGTTTGTTCTGGATGTCTGAAGCCTTGCAAGCTGTAAATACTGAAGTGAGATATTATCCCCCTGTAAAAGAAATTCTGTTTATTTATGCATCTGGCAGAGTAACTCATTCAGAAATTACGTTTTTTTCCTAGAAAGCAATGAACTTTTACACTTCGCTCTGTGTAATATCAAAATGGCTTCCCGAATAAAGGCCTGTGCCACCTTAAACATGTCTCCCTTGTTTCTGAGATTGTGTTTCTGTCTGCGACTGCTCAGTCAGGCATCATGCTGCAACTGGTTGAGTTTGTCACTTAGCTCTGGGAGGCAGTTTTTCTGTGTCTGTCTGTAACATTGTTTTTTCACCTTCCCTGTCCCTGCTGTGCTCAGGTGTTTTGTGGAACCTGTCGTCATGCGATGCCCTGAAGATGCCCATCATCCAGGATGCCCTAGCTGTGCTGACCAATGCTGTGATCATCCCCCACTCAGGCTGGGACACCTCCCCACACACACAGGAGGACCGCAAACTGCACCTACATTCCTCCCAGGTTCTTCGTAATGCCACGGGCTGTCTCAGGTCAGTGTTTCAACAATATACCCAATAGTATATATTTTTAAGGCTGCTTTATGGGAGTGTTTTGAGGCCAGTTTCTTATTACTATCCATCCAAACAGAGCAAAACTTCCCTCTGGGATATTTTTAGAAGGAATTATGGGATATTTTTTGCTTTTTTACACATAGAAAACTGACAGACTAAGCTGCATTTAGGGTGACTCACCTTTTCATTTCTAGAGCTGGTGTTCTGTAGATATGATGCTAGCTGGAAGCAGTGAGACAGTCAAATATGTTTTCCTTATTTTTAATTTTGCGCTCTAGCGTAATGAATTTGCAATGGAATAGTGCCTCTGAAGCTGAGATTGAATATATAAATGACTATACTTTTGCTGAAGAGAAGATTGGACAAATTTATACCATGTAGCATCACTTTGGGGAGGGCAGAAGCAGGTATTTGTGTCTGTTTGCTTATTTGAAAGACAGTAGAAAGTCCTGTCTCATCATATTAATAAACTTCTCTTTCTCATAACGTACATAAACACATGTTTTGTTTGCTTATTCATGCTTACTGCTGGTTTTAGATGACTTGGCTCATTTCACTAATTAGGAATTTAAAGAACAAGAGGATTACAAGTGAAGATAATTAAGGCATGTTAGATAATGGTGGTGTCAGACTAACCTCATAAACTAATACATCATCTGCCACCATAATTAAACTGTGTCTCTGTGTGTTTAAGTGGGAGTGAGTACACTTCTTTTTGTTATCATAATGAGTCTTTTTCTGGTACAAACACTCATCATGTTGTTAATAGTTGTCCTTTTGAGGACAATTGGCCAGTACTAGATAAACTAAACTTTCTCTGGGGGTTCTGTACGAGGTTTGGAGTAAGGTGTGAATTTGTTATAGTCAAGTTTAGGTTGTGTGCTTGCACTGCAGTCCATCTTAGCTTTTCCTTCTATTAAATGACATCAGAACATCCAGAAACTATTACTTTTAGTGACGTCCAACATTATTGAACCCAAATTTTTCACAAATTTATATTTTACAGCCACAACAGAGCTAAAAATGAATCCTTCCTTTTTTTAGATATAAAGTTAATGTATATGCAATGCTGTAAACAGGCGGAGGTAAGTAATGTCTTAATATTTATTTAGTTTCATTTTTGTTTGCTGAGCTGCATTGATTATTTTCTGTATTGCTATTTCAGCTCATTGTTTAGCTGTTGTGGTTCAAGCTGCGTGAACACATCGATTTTAATAAAACACAACATTCTCGGACAACAACAAATATAAAGCTAATAATTAGCCCCCGAGGCCCTTACCTCTGTCATGTAGAATAAAACACTAAACAAATGAATGCCAGTGTTGCTCACAACTGCTTCCTGACAAGCTGACAGTGGAGAACTTATTATAGAAGCATGTTCTTTTCATAAAAGATTGACCAAAAGCTCCCCTTACCGTAGGTTTGTAAGTAAAGTGCAGCATTAAAAATGTACATGTGAGGTACATAGCAGTGCTGTGAGAATGAATTCTAGCATCTGAAGCATTGTGTTTATCACCAGAAATGACCACATCTTTTGATAAAAATGACAGACTAACATTCTAATGGTCAGGTGAGAAGTGTAAAAAGAAAAAAAAGTGTAAAAGTGCAGAAAAAAAGTGTAAAAGTGCAGCACAGGTTGAGTGGGGATCTCTTGGTGTTTGCACACATATGTGCACACCTCTGTGTAAGTCATTAGACTTTACTCACAGAGGCTTTGGTAGCCTCTAACTCTGTACATGTGCAAAAATGGACACATCCTGGTACCACAATGTGTGGGTATTTTTTACTCTAGCAACGTGTGCGTGTTGCAGGAGATAGCTTTGAGTGGCTCAGCTCCCTAAACTCGAAGAGCTAATTCATCTTTCTCACGCCTCGTTAGGGAATGCTGGGAGTCTGATTAAAGATTGAATATTTCATGGCGGGTTTGGTATATCGCTGGCCACCTGCTCTCTCTTTTTATTTTGCTCCTTCCATCTCCCATTATCCTCCTCCCTTTCTCATTTTCTCACTCACTCTCTCTGTCTTCCCTCCTTCAGTTTCTCTTTCCTCACTCTGACCCCATCTCATCCCATTACTCCATTTCTCCTCTCCCAATCTTATTATGTTGCTTTTATCCCTCTCTCCTTCTACTTTGCCCCGTCAATGCCTCAGTGTCTCTCACTTTAACACTCACACATTTTCTTCCTCTGATAATTCTGTTGTTAGCGCTCCTCATGTGCACATGCCATGTTGTGTCAGCTAAAACACTGATTTTAGATTATGTGCTATGACTTAGCAGATGCAACACAGACTTTACAACTAATGGCGAGCAGATTAACCCATTTATTTTAAGCTTGGACCTCATTTACACTCTGCTCTTTTAGGCAGATTGCCGCACACTTCTATGAAAAGTGCTAATTGAGTACAGCAACGGCTTGGAAATGCTTAAAAACTCATCTTCTGGTCACTTTATTAGGTAGTTTAAAGTTAGTCTATTTAGCTTATATGCTTTATTGCTCTGTTAAAACACTGTTCCAATCCCATTTTAAAATTACAAGTGCAGGTGAAAAGACAGATGCGGCGTGCACATCTGCTTTGTTTATTAACTGGAATATACATACTGTTTGAACATGTAATCTAATATTTCTGTGCAAAATATCTCTGCCTGGCTTTCAAAACAAGTCATAAACAAGCATTGTCAGTAGAATAGCTTAGAATATTTAAGTGTCACTGTACAATAGCCCACAACAATCTTACAAACAGCTCTTTTAGCACTCACTTCAACACACAGTGTGGTGTGTAAGAAACAAAGGTAAAAATGTTAAGAAACATGAAGGTGATAAAAACAAGTCCATGGGCAGTTCAGATGGTGATGGTTAGGGGGAGTGAAGAGGGGGACACCAATTCTGTTGGTGTCCGATTATCAGGAGCAGGTAACAGGATGAGCTCCTTAGTTTTCCTGATGTTCAGGGACTGGTTGTTTTCTGCACATCAGCTAGTAGGTCTGCAGACTTTATCCCATGCAGGCTTCTCGTTGTTTGAGATGAGAGTTATGACAGTTGTCTCTCACCCAAATGTTATGATGGAATGGTTCAGTAAGCAGTCCAACATGTGAGTATAGGACATGGCTGACCAAACATCCTTGGGGTGCATCAGGGCAGGGAAGGTGTGCAGGCCCAGTCTCATTGTGAGCAACTGGTCAGAAAGTTATTGATCCACCATCTCAGATGTTCAGAGCCATTCCAGTAGCTTCCAGACTATGTAATATGCTTTGGACAATGATATTAAAAGCAGGAGTTTGACCCATGAGCAAAAGTATTACTTTTTTTTCTAGAAAAACATGGAGTTGAAGCATCTGTCTAATGTGAGAAGATATTTTATGAATTTCTACATTGGCAGGACTTTATTTTGCTTTAGATTTAAGGAAGATGAAAAACTGCCTAAATCGCAAAAAATCAACGAACAGACTGGAGATGACAGCGAGGAAGATGCTAATGCTACAGGAGAAACTAGC